>JARFJB010000058.1:2077500-2275000 GCA_036346205.1 Vesta saturnalis
CACGCATTCCTTCCCCACACCCACATGCGTTGTTCGATGTTTTTTATTTTTGTATGGTACGTGGGTGTATTTTGTTTGCTATTGGTTGGTAAGTTAAACTTATTTATTTTATTCCGATTTCTATTAGCATTAATGAGTATGATTATTATACTATATTTCGATACACTTTACATGATTGAATGTTTGCGTTCTAGAAACAATGCAATACTTTTTATTTTTTTTTTTATGATTGTGGACCTGAACAGGCTAAATAAGGCCTATCGTGCTAAAGCACTCAGGAACACTTAGGAGGATGGATAGAGGGATAATGAATTGCCAATAGATGCCTATGAACAGCTACCTTAAATTTTCTCATATCATAAGTGAGAGGAAAACAGGAATTAGGGAGATCATTCCCGAGTTTAGAAGCCGTGTAGAAAAATGTGGATTGCGCCCGTTTGGTACGACAAGTGGAGATTTGTACTGCATACTGATGATGTGAATGAGCGAACCGAGTGTTTCTCGCAAAGATAGCCGGAGATGGTATCAAAGAATGTAATTCACCAGCACAATAGCCGTTGTAATAACGATAATACAAAGAAAGAACTGAAACCATCCTTCTATGCTCAAGGGACTGTATGTGAGAAGTTAAGGACGAGTCATTTATAAGCCTAATCGCTCTCTTTTGAATACGATCAACGATATCGAGAGCGTATTGGGGAGCACTAACCGAAAGGTGAGAATTATATTCCAGATGAGGCCGAATTTGGGCTTTATACAGCAGAAGGAGTTGTCGAGAGGTAAAGTACTGCTTAGATCTGTACAAAAAGCCTATTTTACGAACAGCTGTTTTGGTAGCCCATGAGAGATTTGAAGATACAGTCATACCCAACAGAGTAATAGAGTCTGAAAACTTAAGAACTGAGCCATTCATACTTACAACAGGAAATGATCGATCTCTTCTGGCGGATATAAGGCAACACTGAGTTTTGTTAGCATTAAATTTAACTAGATTATTGCTTCCCCATTCGAGAATACGTTGAATGTCTTTGTTAATTGAATTTGCCATTTCAGCTTTAATTTCTTGATTTGACATAGAAGGTGGATTATCACTATGAGTAGACTGAGATGAACTACAGTGAAGAGTGCTATCGTCAGCAAAGCAATGGACGGGGTTAGTTGTTGAAGAAATGAGGTCGTTTATGTACAGCAGAAAAAGTGTAGGCGCTATAACGGATCCCTGTGGTACGCCCGCGTTAATGCTAACTTCTTTTGAAAAAAAGCCATCAACTACGACACGTATTCGTCTTTTATCAAGGAAACTAGAAACCCAGTTGATGAGCGTATCATTTAACCCAAACGAGGTGAGTTTGGCAAGTAAACACTTATGCCAAACTTGGTCAAATGCCTCTAAGATATCTAAAGCGACTACAACTGTTTCACCGGACTGCTCTACTGTATTGTTCCAAACTTGGGTCACATATGAAAGAAGATCGCCTGTTGAACGACTTTGCCTAAACCCATATTGGTGGTCACTAAGGTGTTTGTTAGTTTCAAGGAACGTGAGCAGTTGCTGATTGATGGCTTTTTCCATGATTTTAGATAAAATGGAAGTGATGGCAATTGGTCTGTAATTTGAGGGATCGGTCTTATCACCTTTTTTGGGAATAGGTTGAACATTTGCTAACTTCCATGATGAAGGGAATTCCCCAGAAGATATAGAGATCGTATAGGGCTTAGATAGGACTGGTACAAGTTCGGGGGAACATTTCTTTAAGGCAATAGCCAGTCGCCTTATTGAGATCAAGCCTACTGATGATCGATTCCAAGAGCTTGTACCGAAAATGAATTGGTTTCATAACGTATGAAGAAGAGTTGACTAGGGGCACATCTTTTCCAGAATCATTGAGACACGAGTGTGATGCAAACAAATCCACAAAAACGTTGGCTTTGTCTACAGAATCAGCAACTACCGATCCGTCAATAGATGTCAGGGGGGGAAATGAAGATGTTCGAAAGTTTTTACTAATGGCTTTTGCTAAAGACCAAAATTTACGACTGCCTAAAGGAGATGTAGCTAGTTCATTGCAACAACTTTTTAGTTTTAGTGATGACACTTTTGCAGATATTTCTAGCACCAATGTATTCTACATGACTACATGACGTATTTGTAAAATAAGCATGATATAATCAGGTACTAGTTGGTAACAACGACGCAAAACCAAAAAGACACGCGGAAGTCGTAATAGTTATTTACCTAACTAGTTCGGAAAGTTAATTTTCCCGCATGAGCACTTTGTTTGCGATACCGACCTTAGGGAGTGCTGAATTTAGTGAGAATTTAATGAAATTAAAAAGAAATAATTTAACATTGTTTGGTTTTTTATTCTAAATGGATTTGTAGTATAGCCGGAATTGTTGTTATGGTTACATGTCAACAAAAATTCAAAGTCGCCATTTTCTTTAAAATTATTTTTGTTAAACTTGTGAAAAATGGGTAATTCCGAAGAAATTCTGACGCCACATGATGTTAAAGAAGCAGCCATTAAGGCAGCATTGAATTTGCTTCATCAAAAAAGTCAAGGGAGGTATATGACCACCTATAAGAAGTTTCTTGATTGATGTAAGAAGAAGAACGTGACAAAATTTACTGAAAATTGTTTGTTGACCTTTTTCCCAGAACAAAGTCAAAAATCAATGTGGCCTATTAATTTAATGATAAAATTGTGTTCAATGGTCTAGAAAAATGTCGATATTTCAAAATTTTATAAATTAATTGCGTCCGTTATATCAGCAGCATTTCAATTCTGCTACCAACCATACAACATAATTAGACTAGTTTCTGTTGTAAAGCAAAAAAACACCGCAGTTCGGTGCATTGGGAGTAACAGGGAGATACCTATTTTAATGGCATGAGTACAATAACAATATTGCGGAAAGGATCCTGCAATGAAACAAGGACTCTAGGGCAAGTTTTAAATTCTTTTAAAATACATTACTGGATAGCAGCACGAACAAGTAAACAAATAACCAACCAGAATACAAAACTTTAGGCCCATAATCAAATCATAACTGGGGTTGGTGTTAGCATGACCACAATCATGCGCCAGCCCTACGCCTCCCGCTAGTGGGTGGGATCTAACAACGAACCAGACGCCAGAAACTGGTAGAAGGTGTGACTTAATCCTTAGGCCACCAGTTGAACACTTCACCTGGAGCTTGGGTGGGACTAAGGACCAATCTGAAAGTGGGCGTGACTTGTAAGGGTTGATCTCCAATCAGACCCCACAACCTGGATTTGGATTAGTGCGTACTCCAGGGCCACTTAAAAAAGAGAAAGTGAAAGTAGGGGAAATCAGGTAGTGAAAGAGGGATTGTGATAGCACAAAAAAGTGACAGGGAGGTGTCTTAATTCTACTTATAAACGTGGTATTCATTTCACATATTCATATTTTTACCCATATTCCTACCTCGAATTCGTTCACAAATTTTGACATATACCTATTAATTTCAACATAATTTAAGTGAAAAGATGTATTTAATTTAAATGGCAGTTAATGTCCTTGGAGATTATTACTAATTCAGTTATTTGAAACAAAACAAAAAAATATGTTAAGCGGAAAACGCTTTTTACAACTATTATAGCGTGAGTTGAAGCAAATCTGATATTAATTTCTCGTGACTTAATACAAATTCAATTAAGATACCTTATTAAAAAAATAACCGTCGATTCTAGTATTTAATTTGAATGTAACAATTAAGTATAGTTGAGATTATTATCATGCAAAGAGCATGCATGCATTTTATAATTTGCGGTATAAACACACTATTTACGGTTTTTGATTATCAATTTACGGGTGTGGTAATAAACTAATTTTCTTTATGAGTCTACCTGAACATGTCGGACTTTTATTGAGTGATTATTTTTAACGTAGCGTGCCTGACACCTAGTTATGTTCAAGAAATTAAAAATATTCCAAATAAAAAACATGTCGGGAGATTAAATTATAGTTAATTTTCAACCTTAGGACTTTATTATAGAGCTACCGAAATTTACCATTCTAGATGAGCGGATTTAGTGAAGAGTTAATGGATTTTTTTTTAATTTTTATTATGAAATTTATGTACCGCTCTACATTATTAATTCTTGTAGTATTTCTATTGTACTAGCATGATGTAAGTTAATTTTCTAAAAAATGAATCAAAAGAATTTTTGTGTTCAGTCATGCAATACCTTAGTGTTAGATCTCGTTTTGTGCGTGATATTCTTATTTGTTCACAATTTCTTTATATAATATTTATAAATTGCCCAGATAATTATATACTTTTCTAAAAGGAAATGCCTAATTAACATTTGTGTTTTTGTTGTAAATAATTTAAATTGCACATATGTTCCTACAATATATCGATTTGCAATTTTAATTGAATGTTGATAAACGTTTGACTAATTGACAAGCAATAATGTATTTAAAAAAAATTAATTTCCTTTAATATATCCACTCTTTTGCATTCTACTTAATTATAAGCTTGGTTTTGCGAGCACCAGTGAAAGATTAATAAGAACATTTTTATTTTAATACTAAATACGGTTGCTGTTTAAAATGAAAAGAGGAATTGAACTGAAGATTTGCGGAAACCGATCAACAAGATCCTACGAACAAATTTTTTTTAATTAAATTAAGAACCGTAAAAGCGTTTGCACCACTATTTTAACGTATTACCATTATGGCTGTGTACCTACCTTCTTAATTGCAGACAGGTCAGAAACGTATTTGTTCAAAATGTATTGTGCCAGGTCATCTGACTACAACGGGAAAAAAAATTTATTATGAATGCGGCCATAAGAAAATTCTGGAAATTAGTTTGAAGTTCCGTATTTCACCGCTAGGGGGCGCAATTATAAATTAAATATTAAAATTCGAAATTTCTCCCAAAACCCCTATGTAAAGATATACCTTCGCTTACATCGTTAGAAAGTTGAGACAATTCTACTTACTTTTGGTTTAACGTTAATTGGCGACTGACCATTATAGTAGTGCAGGAAGCTATTGAAAATGTAATCATTAAAATTGCTGTTAATTATAAACCACTTATTGAATTTTAGTAAAATACAGCTTGTTTGGAAGACAAATGTAGGTATTTTAAATTGCCGTTCCTATTGTTACACAATAGTTCCTAATAAAAGTGGTAGAGAGCGCAATTTGTTATAATATCAATTTGTAACAAATAAAAAATTATGGGATGCTGATTGGAATATTAATAAGGTAAGTTGTACCACGGTATAGCTCAGCAGTGTACAATACTTACGAAACTTACTGTACTTTGAGAACTCTTTTTAACAGGTGTGAGGGAGGCAGAGATATGTCCATAGATATAATCAGTAAAGCATTTGTTTGTTTTTTCTTGTTGGATGCCACTCAAGTTTAATAAATAAAATACAACAAAAATTCAGAAAGTTGTACATTAATACCACAGATAATATGAATAAACTAAACAGCTGTATTTATTTATCTATTTAAGTAAACAAAATGTCTGATTAATTTCTAAAACTCAACGGTATTTCTCGTAAGGCTTTACGATATTAGATAATTTATAATTTAACACAAATATACAAACATATAATCTATCTTTACTTAACCCTCGAGTGGGTGCCTGGATTACAATTGTAATCCACCGTTCTTTCGCAGCTCCTTATTTCAAATAGGTGGTCCTGCGCATGTGTGAGTTTCAGTAGCTGCTGGTTTGGGTGTATTATAGTATTATAGACATCAGTTGTATTTTCATTTATTTTCTAAAGGTTGTGTGTAATCGAAACACATGTAAACACTCAGACATGAACAAATCGGATAATACACATATACTGTTCTTTTCCTTCTCCTTTTTTTATTAGTACGTATAATTTAAGTTTTTACAATACAGATAGTTCGTTTTGTAATGTTTTCACAACAAATCTACATGTTTAGAATACCTATCTTATCCTTATTACTGCCTTATTTTGGTAATTTTTTTATATTAATAGTGTTCATTTTAGACTGTTTTATTATTTTTTATATCCTAGATAAATAGTTTGACAGTTTTTTCCGTAAAAAGCCTTAACTATTTGTTAAAATTAAAATAACGGCTGGATTACAGTTGTAATCCACACGCCTGAACGTGCAACAAAAGTGCGCGCGTCTATTCGAGGGTTAAACTTAAAAATGGAATGATTTAATAATAAAACGTATTCTTGACGTATGTCAACATTACAGTTACTAGGTTATGCACTCTAATGTTTTTATCTTGGAAACCAAAGTCAGCTGTTTCTTTTCATTATAACCGTATCTTAACAACACTATACTGATTTTTTATTTCCTTAAACGTATTTTGCATTAAAAGGTTACGTACTTACATTTTCGTGTACTCAAAAAAATATAAGGTATTAACTTTATTTTCAAACGAACTGCAAGGTGAGATCTTCATTTCCAGCAATATCACAAACATACGGTAAGGTAAGGTAATTTTCATTTGTCTTCAACGTACAAATAAACGAAGTGTAGACCATATATTACGATAAAGTAATTTTCATTTGTATTCCACGTACAAATAACGGAAATGTAGATCAAACATGGAAAGCGGCCATTAGACGTCGAAAGCAGATATATGAACTGCATGCGTTATTGATGCAAAACAAAGGTATCTCTATTTATAATTTTTGAAGAGGAAATTGCATTATCATCCACGCCATTTTATGCATGTGAACTTCGTGACGTCATCCACCACGCTTTTGCAACGGTACGAAACGCATTGACATAAGAGTTTTTCTTAAGACAAGCGGTTTCCCTTGATGTACGGGATTATCTTTGTTCTTTATTAATAATAATATATACAAAAATGTAATTATAAGCCTTACATACCTTATACAAGGGAGCCAAACTTACAAAACATAACGTAATGAACTGGACGGTAGAAGAAACGGAAATTAATTAGGCGTGTTCAGATCATATTTGCACAAAGAACAACATGATGTGGCCAACATAGTCATTATACACGGTACCGATATATGCAGAGGTACTGATAATTACGCCCACTAAAGAGAAAATATCGACATATACCAAAGTTTAATTATTGAAAGAAAAAAGATACCAACATAATGTAAATATATTTATCAATAATAATACAAATTCAAAACTTAAATTAAGGGAACGATGGCCAAGAATTGGCACGTTACAAGTTTTTTTTCATTTTCCTCCGAAAATTTAAATCACACGGTATATTTTTGACAGCGTATTCGAAAAGGAGATTAAATCTACAGGAAAAGTGTAAAAACCTCAAGTTGATATCTCTGCTCGTTTTAAAGTTACTGCGAAATGAAGATTTTTTAACACTTTAATTGACGAAGTTTGGTGTTACTGAGCCGAATTGGATAAGTGTTGGTCTCATATTAAGGAGATAGTTGTTGTTAATCGAATTAAGGACCAACAGTAATTTTTAATGTCTATCGCCGTCGGTAGGGGGCGTGAAGGATAAATAATTAAGGTTTTAGCACTTTTTATTTAAAATTTTAATTACAATAATGTAGGTATTTATTACATCAAAATCAAAAAGTAAATTAAATTTGCCATAAAAATGATACAAAACTTTAATATTGTTGTTAGTTTAGTTATAATGAAATTAAGGTTTAATTTTAACGTGGCTCACCATGTAGAGGTCAAATAAAGTCAAAAATTCGATTTTAAACCCAAAAATATTAGGTATTTAATGCCTGCATAAATGTTAAAACTGCCTTCCATCACATTCCAAACAGTTTTCCAATCTTTTTCGGTTGTATAAATCTGCTGCTTCGATTTTCGCAGCTGATAGTTGGCGAATTGCATCTCGGATTGTATTTTCCATGTCAAATCTTGTTGTCGGTGGAGTTTGGAATACAATATCCTTCAAGCGACCCCATAAGGAGAAGACGAGACACATTAAATCGGGCGACCTGGCCGGCCAAGGAAACAGGCTTCCCCTGCCTATCCAACATTCTTGAAAATATTCGTTAATAGTGTGTCGCACGAAAAAAGTGCTGGACATCCGTCCAATTGTAGATACATGACTCGCCTAATGTCCAATGTCACATCTTCTAACAGGACTGGCAACAGATTTATTAAATACTCTAAGAAAAGGTTACCAGTTAGCTCACGATTCAGTTAAGTCTATACTTGTTTTACCAATTTGGTTAATATGGCATGTCAATACGTCCGAAATAAACGACCTCCTTTGTGCATCACTTTTTATACATCTGACGATGCACGGTAAACCAAAGTCATCTTTGTTTGAAATCCTTCCTATTTTAGCTTTTTTTCATCTTTCGGAAGTAATTCCATTCTCATAGTCTATTAAAAGCATTTTAGGGGTTGCCGTGCTTTGCTCAATAACGTTGGAATGATTGCTTTCTTGATGCAATTTAGTGTTACGTGTTTAGTAAAAACATCCAACATTACAAAAATACATTCTACTACACCAACCTCGGTGGATAAGGAGGTAAATAAATTCAGATTCACGACGTCCAAAGGTTATGCCGTTAATGCGTTTTTCATTAAACTTGCATGTCTTTGATTATACTTCGCATTTCCTTTTCTATACATTGGGAATATAGTAATCTTTCTTTAGCGCTGCTAATGACGCTAGTACGTATTCTGTTCCAACATGTTCTACTTTTTGAGTTGTATTAAATATACCATAATTTAAGGTCTTTCATTCGTTCTGTTGTAAACATAAGAAAAATTCTAATTATTGAAAAATAGGTATGTGGTAGGCAACTTAATTTGCATATCTTTTTAGGGGTTTATAGTGCATACTTCTTAATGGTTTATACTCCCTCTTCAAATTTTATTCTGCTTATATCTTCTGCGCAATGCGTCATCATCATCTGACTTCCTAAGCATCCATTTTTCACTTCCTGATGAATGTTGAAGCAGAAAGCTTTGTTTTTAGGTTTTTCCCCTAAATTTTAGTGTAAAGTGCCATTAATTTGATGGTAAGATATCTTTTAACTCGTAATAAATTAAAAATTAAAACATTTGCTCTTTTCAGGCACTTTTTTCTTTTTTTTACTGTTACTTTTAATTTTACTTCGATTTACAATTTAATTACATTTTAAGTGCACAGTTAATTTTACTGTTGCGTGCGCTTTCATTTTATGATTGCAATTTTTATTTGAAAATTTCAAAGAATGCAATAAATATTGGATTATTCAATTTCATGAAGACAAATTTATAAGAAATAAAATTCCAGTTTTGGGTGTGACTGATAACATAAAAGCATTGTTATTGCAAAAATTCCCGGACATTGACAGATGGATTACGTCATCTTGGTTTACATTTCTGCATTATTTTTTATAATTCCAGGGATCCTCAAGAAGATTTTATATATATTGTTTAATGATTTTTTCGTAATTTAAGATTTTTACAATTAGTTTTTAAGACATATTTCATTTAACCCTTTCACTTTAAATATTTCATAAACATAGTCTGTATATTTTTTTATTTTTTACATTTTGATAAAATTTTTAGTGTAAAACTCGGTTTAGTTATTCCGAGATAATTAAAAGATAACTTGGCGTCCGAGATCATTTTATTAGTGTTACATTTCATTTTTATTATTTATGTCAAGTGGAAATAATCGAGCAGAATTTGGGGTAATTAAGCAAATCAAAATATTGAATCGGCCCACTTGAATTTACGGACTGGGGCATTATTTGTGGTGAATGGTTAGTATCTCCAGTTAGCTTAACGATTTGTGTGTTTGGAAAACTTATTACTCTTATTTCATTATCATATATTAAAACACTTTTGATATATTTTATATGATTACCAGTTCGACCACTACTTTATTACAAAGTTTCCGATCAAGTCTAGTTCTAACCGTTTTGGAATACAAATAATCTACCAGTCCACATTTTCTAAACCTTGATATATCATAAAATTTTTCTTCTGGATTACTCAGCTAATTTTTTTCTGTGTTTATTTATCCACTTTAAATGATTACCAGCATCTTGTTTCTCTAGAAGGTCTTTTAATGACTCCTTAAGCTTCCTTTCTTCGTGCAACTTTTTCGACGACTTACCAATAATTTCTACAGTTTTGGTTTAGTTTCCGCCTTCATTACTTATAACGATACAGAAAATCTGCTACACTGTTGCCACTACCATTACAAACCTTATCTCTAAGTTGTACTCTTGAATCAGTAAAGGCAATTTTTGGAAACACACATTTAAGGATTTGCGTGTTACCAAAAAAGATAAAGTTTTACGATACGTAGGGTATCCTAAAATGTAACCGAGAAATTTGTTGCATTTAAACACAGTAGATAATTTCAGGTCTGCTACAGGATACCTATTTTCAATCCTCGACTCGCAAAAACTATGTTCAATGCTAGACCTCCTTCTGAGTTTTGAAATAAATTGGCTCTTAAAGCATTGTACAATGCGTCACTATATAAAAACAAAGGTTTGTTAAAATTAGGAAACTCCAAAATTATGCTTTCATAAAACCGCTTTTAATTCTTTAAACACCTTTGTATGTTCCACATCCCACTTCCAATTAGAATTCTTTTTCAATAAATCTGAAAATTCACTCACTAATTCCGAATTATGGTTTTTGAAACCATTATAAAGACCATATGTTCCTAAAAAAGATTAGAGCTATCACTTGTTGATAAGTTGTTAACATTTTTTTATATTCTGATTCTATTCTTATTCTTTTTCCGTTCCTATGGTGTGTACTAAGAATTTCAATTTATTTTGTAGGAATTTCGATTTTTTATGGTTGATTGACATATTAGCTGATTCTAATTTCAAAAATAGTGGACGTAGTTGTCTATGATGTTCTTATAATATTTTCCAGGCAATGACATTTGGATATATTGTTACAAAGACAACGCTTCCAGTCCCTGGATGAAATCTAAACGACTGATAACGGCTACTAACACGTTGAGGCTAAATGGCAAAATTTTATGTCAATCTATGACGTCGTTGTGAAAAGTAACGTAAATTTAAATATTGCTACTGATGCCTTTGTTGAGTAAAGACCGAATGAACTGAAGACTGAAGGGCTGAATTTGTCGAGTACCTCCGTAGTATGGGCGGCATGTTAGGTTTCTATAATTTTATTCAACCTTCTCGCGTTCAGATATACTTTAACCGTTCCATCTGGTGTCATAACTGCAACAATGGGGTTGAGAAATGGTGAATCCGATCTTTCTATTATGTCGTTTCCCAACATTATTTCTTTTCTCTATTTACTTTCGTCTTCGAAAATGGTATGCGAGAACTTCTCTGTACAAAAAGGACCTCGTTAACGATTCTCAGTTCGTATACAAATGCACATACTCCTCCTGATTTGTTTAAAAGTATTCCTTCAAATTATGAAAATAATTTCTCTCACAGGTTTGCCTGCCAGGTTTAAATTCATCATATAATTTCAAGGCCATGGAAACTACGCCTCCTTGTTTTTTATCATCAAATTTTACTCAGTAGTTTTCTTAGTCTTGCGTGAAACTTAATTCTTGTGCAATTATATAAATTGGCACATTCTTTTCACACCTCCAGTTCATTCTAAGTAAAATGTGTGAATTTACTCCCTTCCCGATATAAACGCTCTGATTGTGACAGATTTCTCGTAATTTTTCAGGTTAGTCCTTTATTTGTGGGCAGAGTAACTTTTTTCTTGATTCCTAGATCTACATCTATATTTCTTCAGAAAATATACCGATCTTTTCCTGTATTTACTAGAAATTATTGTTCTGTCCTCTTCAGCAGCCCTGAAATCAGTGGGTGGTAGACCTTTCTTCCTGTTATTGTTTCACTGTACTAAATTTTGAACTTGTTCCTCAGACCTGTCCCATTTGAATATGTAATGTTATTCAAGTTTTTGTTTATTGTTGATTTGTTTACATGGTAGTTCTATCTGTGTTGTTGACTGGTACTGTTTGGTATAAGTATTTACTTGCCAAACTCAACTCGTTTAGGTGAAATGATACCATCATCAACTAGGTTTCTAGCCTCCTTGATAAAAGACGAATACGTGTCGTAGTTGATGGCTGTTTTTCCAGAGAAGTTAGTATTAACGTTGAAGTTCCACGCGGACAGTTGTAGGGACTACACTTTTCCTGCTATACATAAATGACCTCATTTCTTCAACAACTAATCCGATCCATGCTTTGCTGACAACAATACTCTTCATTGTAGTTCATCTCAGTCTACCGATAATGGTAATCTACCTCCTATGTGTCAAGACATTAAAGCTCAAATGGCAAATTCAATCAACAAAGACATTCAATGTATTCTCGAATGGGGAAGCAATAATCTAATCAAATTTAATGCCTCGTGTCCGCCAAAAAAGATCGATCATTTAATGTTGTAATGACTCAGATCTTAAGTTTTCAGATTTTAGTACTCGTAAGATAGGCTTTTTGTACAGATCTAAGCAGTACTTTCCCTCCCGACAACTCTTTCTGCTGTATAAGTCCCAAATTCGACCTCATTTAGAATATAATTCTCACCTCTGGGTTGGTGCTCGCCAATACGCTCTCGATATCGTAGATCGTACTCAAAAGAGAGCGATTAGGCTTATAAATGGCCCGTCATTAACTTCTGTCCCTTTGAGCATAGAAGAATCGTTTCAGTTCTTTCTTTGTATTATTGGTATTGCAATGACTATTGCGCTGCTGAATTACGATCTTTGATACCATCTCGGGCTACCTTTGCTAGGAAAACTCGGTTCTCTCATTCACATCATCAATATGCACTACAAATCTCGACTTGTCATACCAAACTGGCGCAATCCTCATTCTTCTCTCGTATAATCTCCCTAGTTCTTGTTTTGCTCTCACTTATGATATGAGAAAAGTTAAGGTAGCTGTTGATAGTCATCTCTTAGCAATTCAATGTCCCTCTATCCATCCTCCTGAGTGCTTTAGCACGATAGGCCAAATTTAGCCTGTTCAGGTCTACAATTATTAAAAAAAATTTGTTCTGACCAAAACTGCTTTAAAAATTCTTCCTTGATTTTTTTTAGTTCGTCCATTTTTTGGTTCCTAGTTGTGTCCATGATTTCACGTTCCTTAATAAACTTGTTAGGCTGTTAAAAATTCCGTGTTTTATTGTTTCGAAATATTTTAATAACACTAGACAAACCTTTTTTATTTAAACAAATTATACACAAAAGGGGAAAGTTCGTACGCATTTTCTGAAAGAATGAAGTTTTATATAGTTTTATTTGTTCTATAAATTTCATGTAAAAGATCTTCTCGGAAATTAATATATTAATACAACATTTCTCGAAAAACAATTTTTACTAAGTAAACGTATGCGTGCACAACTGAGCTCAAAAGCTTATTATGTAGTGCGCGCACCACTGCGATCGAAACTTAAAAAAAGCGAAAAAATTGAGTTTGTGAATTTTTTTTCAATACCTATCATATACAGGGTGATTGACTAGCTCAGCGACAAGCTTTCTCAGATGAAAGGTAACGTGGTTCTACAAAACAAATGTTACATAAACATATGTCCCATTTCGCTTAGTTAAACTGTTAGAAGTCCTTGAAGTTTTCCGTAAACGTTAAAATAATCCCCAAAAACACAGATTTAATAAACAATGAAACAAAATAATGCTGCCTGTAGCTAATTTAAAATACTTGTTATAGTTGTACCTATTATGGGCAGTCCGAGCGGGAATTTTTTTTGGGTTTTAATTGATTATTATTCTCTGAAATCTCTTCTTTACAGCCATATACAACACTAGGAATAAAAAAAAATTGCCTTTGAAACATTGTGAAAAGACTTGATATAGCCCGTGTTCGCAAGGCGGAATGAGCTGCGTTGGACCTTAAAAAAAAATCCGACAGGCCAGAAGTTTGGGAAAAAGGAAGTTAGGACACTTATATGAGGATGAGGAGAACCCTTCCTACAGTTCTGGGCATTACTAGTATAGCTATTCTTGTAGGTATGCTTACTTTTGGTTCAGCCCTCACTGTTTTCTTCGTTTTCTGAAAATTTGCTTTTTGACAATTTTGATATAAGCTGTAGCCAATACTAATAAAGATATCATTACCAATTTTTTTTATATATATTTTTGACAACAATTACTAGTTCTATACGGAAGCGTTTTACAAAATTTACATTCCAGGCAGAGAAAAAAATTTGTAATAATTCTTTTTTCATTAAAATTGTAAGTATTTTTTAAACAAAATTTTAAAATATATTATTTTTATTTTATTTTGAAAACCCTCCGTACGGAACTAGATAAAGGGTCAAGCTTCAAAATAAAAAAAAAATTGAAGTTGTTACTTCTTACGGTTTTTGAGATATCCTGGATAAAGTTAACAGAGCCAGAGATTAATATAAAAACCTACGATATCTTCATAAGTTAGAAAATTACCTTATCACCTTATATTATAATAGAGAATTGGAAAAATGATTGGCAAAGCAGGAAATCCGAAATTTTCAATAATCTTCTAACTAAAGATCCATCAGTAGTAGTAAGAGGTTTTGATATGATGAGAAAAATTTGGGTCACTCTAAATCGAATAAGAACAGGTCATGGAAGATGCAAAGCAATGCATTTTAAGTGAAATTTGGTCCCTAATGCGACATGTAGATGTGACAATTCTCCCGAAACTATAAAACACATGGTTGAGGAGTGCCCTTTAACAAAATTTTATAGGTGTTTTACTGCAATTGATCAAGTCGTTCCTAAAGCCATCAATTGGTTGCAACAACTTAAACCATTGTAAAATGATGTTTGTTTTGTGAATATCTTACCGTCTTATCTTAAATAGTCCTTGAACATGAAATATGTAGTTTCATTTTCATTAGAATATATATATATATATATATATATATATATATATATGACCAAAAAACGTACCCCTGCTTCAAGTGTATATTTTACACATAAATTGAAGACGAAATGTCAAATAAAATTTGGTTACAAAGTGACAGGCCCTCAAAGTTGAATTTTGACAATCGTTTTTCTCAAATAACTCGAAAACCTTTAGGAATTTCAAAAGACTATCCACAATGAAAATTATTTCTTTGTTGACGAAGATTTTTCTGGTTTGATTGGATTGTCTATGAATGAACTGGAAGTATTAGTTTTCACATTGTTCCCATGTACTTTCTCTTCCAAATTTTTTGTGTGTGATTTTTCAGGTATTTTGGTGACTTTTTTGGGCTCGTTACTCAATTTTCGGCAAATTTGGCCCTCTTGGTTGAAGTTAGGCATTTCCAAATCGGCGGATACCGAATAAAAAGACGTTTGCCAACATTGACCGGCGTCTTCGTGAAAGTGGTACATATTATCAATTTATAAAACTTCTATTCATATCGGGTTCTCATAGGTTGTTGGAAGCCACCAAAAATTGAGAGTGGCAGGGGGCGAACTGCAAGAACACTAGTTTTAGAACAAAGAATGTTGGATGGAATTGACGCTGATCCCACAACACTCGTCAATTGGCAAGAGAAAATAATTCAAATCAGTCCACTATATGTAGAATTATTAAAACGGAACTCTTGCGACCTTTCCATTATCGAGAGATACAAGCTTTGACCATTAATGATTTTCAAGCAAGAGTGAACTTTTCACGTTGGTTTCTAGAAAAATTCAATAATGACCGAAATTATCCATCGATTATCTTATTCACTGTTGAGGCAGGTTTCGCCAGAAATGGAACTTTTAACTTCCATAACAATCATTACTACGATTATCAAAATCCACGTTTTCATTGAAACCAATCATCAACAGCAATTCAGTTTGAATGTGTGGGCTGGTATTATTGGCAATAATTTAATTGGTCCATTATTTTTGCCACAACGTTTAAATGGTAATTCACACACCAATTTTTTGGATAATGGTTTACCCGAGTTACTGTCCATCTGGATGTTAGGGGTTGGATGTGTTTCATGCACGATGGTGCGCCTCCTCATTTTGCACTCACTGTTAGGCGGTCATTGAATCGAACTTTTAATGCAAACTGGATTGGACGTGGAGGACCGGTTTCTGGGCCTGCACGTTTACCGGATCTAAACCCTATGGATTTTTTTTCTGGGGTCGTTTAAAGGACATGGTGTATTCGGTGCCAATTACAAACGTCCAACATCTCCAGCAACGAATTTTTGATTGCTCTAATTTAATAAGAGACGATCCGCAATTATTTTTCAACGTACGTCAGTCAATCATGAAAAGAATTCGTAAATGCATAGCAGTCAACAGTGAACAATTTGTTTGTTAATTAATACTTTGTTTAACTTAATAAACACTTTGACAAATATGACTTTTAGTCCACGGCCCACTTACTATTGCAAATAACTCATAAACCGTTCACTTTATCAATTTCAACCAAGAGGACCAAATTTGCAGAAAATTGAATAACGGACCCAAAAAGTTACCAAAATACCTTAAAAATCACACACAAAAAAGTTGGAATAGAAAGTATACGGGAACAATGTGCAAACTAATACTTCCAGTCCATTCATAGACAATCCAATCAAACCAGCAAAATCCTCGTCAACAAAGAAATAATTTTCGTTGGGGATGGTATTTTGAAATTCCTAATGGTTCTCGAGTTATTTGCGAAAAACGATTTTCAAAATTCAACTTTGAGGGCCTGTCACTTTGTAGCCATACATTTTAGAGAAAAATTTTATCTGACTTTTCGTCTTCAATTTATGTGTAGAATATACAATTGAAGCAGGAGTACATTTTTTGCGTGCGTGCGAGCGAGTTTGCGTGCGTGCGTGCATAACTGCGTGTGCGCATATGGATGTACGTTAGTGCTTCATATTTTGTATTTAAGCTTTTGTATTTCCTCATGAGCTGATTAGATTTTTGGAAAAATCCAGTGGCTGAGAGGGGTAGTTCGTTTTTAAGTATTTCTCAAACAGCTTCATATTCCAAAGGTATAAAAATTCTTAAATGTAGATCTTAAACGTATCGATTAATTATGTTTTATGCAACGAGGCGTAATTAGTAAATTCCTAAGGTGGAATTTAGATAATTTTTTTTATCAAAATAACGATTAATTTTATTAAGAAAAGACATGTGTTTTAAAGAAATTTAATTTTACATAACTTTTCTTTATAAATTCTTTAAAAGTCTTTAAAAATTCTAAAAATTGAAAATTAAACATCTATATCTATAAAACAAAAAAATTGTTTCCACCTATGTCCGTTATAGACTTTGAAACCATCCAATCGATGTGTTCAAAAAAGGTTTCATTAGAAAGGCAATAATGCGAAGATAAAATAGGCACATTCCATTCATTTATGATTTAGATTTTCCCGAATTTTGAAATTTTTAAAATTTACATTTTTAAATAGGGTATCCGCTATGCTTTATTTTTTTTTATAAGAACAATTTTACCTTTAAATAAATGTCGTGAACGGTTATCGAGGTGTGCTATAACCGTAGCGCGGAGCAAAGCTCCACGCTAGTGCTTAAATAATATTATTCGTGTTTTATTTTTACATTGTTGCATATCTTCATTATGAACGCATTGAAAAAGAGCTTGCATAGTTATAGTAAAAAAATTATTGTTAAAATTATTTCATTTCTTTCAATTTTCACCACAAAAACGCCGTAGCAAACTCAAAGTACGAGTATATTTAAATTGATAACGCATAAAATTTAGTTTTAGAAAATTCGTTTTTGACGCAATTTTGTTTGTTCAAATGGAAAGTTGACTTGTGGCAAATAAATAATATCTGTACATTAGTGCAATATTGAATAAAGCTTGACAGGGTGATAAATAACATAAAAACACAGAAACTTGACAGTTGCAAAATATTCGCACACGAGAATCGTTTTAACATTTTTTCAACAAACATTTCACCCTACTGTAATATATCATAATACCAAAATTAAAATATACGACCATTGCAAATTAAAACAAGCAAAAGCTACAAAAAGCTTATTTTCCCTCGTTGATATTATTAACGTTGGCGTCGTTACACAACTCTTCAATTTGTAACAATAAAAATAAAAATTAGATTTAAAATTTATTACATTTGCGTAATCTGACATCTTATAAAACCATAAAAATTTCGTATATATTATTTAGTGAAAATAATATCCATTAAAGTTTTGTATATCCCAATTTTCCTTTCCAAACAAATCCTGATTAATCATAAAATATGTTTTGGTACAAAATCCATTAAAGCCAATCTTCGCGAGTTTGATACGGTAGGAAGGGTCGTTGTAATTAATTGGGGCACGAGTAAGATAGCTATTTACGTTCATCTCTTTTCAGCTAATTGGTTTTCGGAGGGCAGGAGGGTGGCAACAAAGGGTTGCACGGTTATACCGTCAAAATTATTACCCAGCAATATAAATAATATGCGTTTGGATAAAACAAAATTAACACAAGCTCTCATCTTTTAATTACAATAATGAAATAAGAACAAAAATTAGAAAATAGTGAGGGATGTTGAATTCCGCTTTTAAGTAGATGTCTTAACTTATCGCTTTCTATCAATAATTTTTCGTGAAATATATTATAGTCAAATAAAGCAATATGATGCGTAATCACAACATGAAAGCGTTTCGATCTTTGTTAAAATTAATTGCTGACATGGAAAATTACTCTACCTGTTATCACCTTCTTGGTATACTTGTCCTGATTACAATAAATGGAAATTGCTAATTGTTATATCTTTAATTGTGTAAATCTAATCTATTTTTAAAAAGTAATAAATGGAAAAGGAAATTATGCCTGGAAAAATCGCTTCTAAATACAGGACGATTAAAACATGTTCAGGAAATTATAACAAACCCCAATAATAGTTTTCTAAAGAGATTATTTATATTTAAATTCTGTTCATAATACAAAAATTTGAATAAATTAATTTAGCGCTGATTTCCTGAATGATTATTTGTGGTGAAATTACTTCTACAGTCGGCTTATTTTAAATTAGATAGTTTTGTAAATCGTAACATATTCATATTCAATTGTTATTGAGGATTACCGACTTTGTTTCTATAAACAAGAATTATAGAATAGCAAATTAAACCACTAGGTTTCTGTTTGGGCAGAGGTGAGTTGTAATCTTGTATTCTTTTATTAACGCATTAGTGCATACAGATTCTTTTTGTTTTTCGTAATTTATTTTCTTAATAGGTTTATATTGTATATGTTGGGCGCAAAGCGCGAAAACGGCCAATGGTCGATTTTTTTGCTCAATCTTAGGTTTGTACGTTCTAAAGTAGCCAAAGCCCGAATTTGAATTTAGTTTCCGGCTTTGGCCGTCTAAAATCAGCCAAACCTAGGATTGTGCAATTGCGAAGCGACCAAAGCTGGAAATAATGTTCGATTTTTGGTTTAATATTACAGAAGCCTAAAAACTAGTTGTGAAATCATTGACAGGGCAGCTTCCTAGCAGGAACCAGAATTCTTTTTTAATAAAAAAAAACACACACACACACACACACACACACACACACACACACACACACACACACACACACACACACACACACACACACGCAGCGCACACGCACACACAAAGGCTAGGAAGCTACAAAGGTAAATTGGAAGCATGTTTTATGGAAACTGGTAGTATAGTTTGCTTAAATCTATATTTAGGAAGGAACACAATACATAAATAAGTATGAAATGAACAAGTTAAACATTAAAATAGAAAATAAAACAAAACTCAAGTTCACAACATGAGAAACCAAACAAGATGAGTATTATAATAGACAGTACTTGAAATAAACAGTATAAAATACTTCAAAACAACAGAAACATATTTTCATAATTATTTATTTCTGCAACTTGACGATGAGTGACATTTTGAGTTGCATTTTACTAATTTTTTCAAACAGTTGCATCTCTTGTTTTCGCAGTTCTTTTTATACTCACATTTAACAAAACCTTGCTTTGATTGAGAGTCTACTGCAGCGGCGGTTCTTAATGTAAGCTGTTCGCTTGGAACATTTTCTATTTCGATGAAGTTATGTTCTGCGGTTTGGAATTGGTTTCTTGCGTACAATTTGTCAAGGACCCCTGATGGTGTTCCTAGCTGGTAAAGGTCAGTTTCGTCTTTCCGTTCCGTAACAACGGCCATTACATTTCTTGGTGCAACACGCCCTCTGTCTACATCTGGAATTCTTATCAAAACGTTTTGGCCAATGCTAACAGAAGGAAACTTTTTGGTCGACCTCTGCAGCATTTCATCTGCTTGCCTTTTTTGCGATGTGCACGATGCTTCACGTGATTGTGTGATTTTTCTTGGCGAATGCAAATCTCGCATAAATTGTCAGCTGCACAGAACACTATAAAAAACACCGTGTAAGTGAATATTCTGCTTACTTACCTACTATTACTTACTTGTTTTTGTGGAACTTGCTTAACGCTGGAGCTTTCATATGAAGTTGCAGGATTTTCGTAATCTGCATCTGTATCTGAAGCGCCTACATTAGGATTATCATTTAATATGTTTTCGAGCTCTTCTTCTCTGGTAATAGTTTGTAGAGTTTCCCGAGGTATATCTGAATCCAACAGGCCATTGCGTATAGGAACCCCAAACATTGCCTCATATGGACTTCTGTTTATCCCTCTATGGAACGATCTATTTTTCTTCAACTGAACGAATCGCAGTCCGTCAGCCCAGTTAGTACTTTTGTTCTCTGCCATCCAAGAAACCAACATGTCCCTAACATCCTGATTCGCTATTTCGACACTTCGCTCTGAGAATGCCTTGGCTATCCGTGGACTATTTTAGCTTCAAACATATCAGCAACTTCCCTTATTACAGCTGCTGTAAATTCCCTCCCATTGTCACTTTGGAGGATGTAAGGAGCACCTATTATACAGAAAATGTCTAACAGATTATAAGCTACTTCCGAAGCTCTTTTGGATTTCAAAGGTTTCAAAAACACAAATTTTGTCAAGTGGTCCTGGTAATTTAAAATAAATTTATAATCTCTGTCTGCTTCGGTTTGCATATCAATCAGATCTACCTGCCCTCTAGAGTTCATGTTCTTACTCAAGATTGGCCTAACCCTTTCCTTTATGTTTTTTTCTTAACTGACATTGTCCACATAGGCTTAAATAAATACCAATCACATCACGCGTGATATTGCAGTATATCTTTTAAGTTCTTTGTCCATACACCGTGTTCGTTTGTGTCCTGCATCTACATGGGCTTTGTGAATAATTTCATACAACTCATCTGTATGGCAAAAATATTTTAATTCATCCTCATTTGTCGATCGCTTTTTTATAAGTTTTTCGACATTACCAATGGTTAGAACATCGTACCTCTTAACTCGTCGATAATCCAATGACGTAAGCGGCTCATTTTCTTGTTTTACATAGAGAAGCTTTTACCTCGGATATTAGTTCATTGTACTTACACGGAGTTAAGAGGAATTTATTATTCGATTCACTTTTGTGGATATAAGCATCCAATTTCAACTTAAATTCATGTTCACTTACAGCAGACATCGTAAACGCATAAACGCAACAACACGTGTAAACTCCGTCAAGAACAATCTCAGATTGGCACCACATGCTATACCACACTGCTATACGCAAGCGCCAAATTACGCGCGACGTGAAATAACAATTGACCGTTATTTCCAGCTTTGGTCGCTTCACAATTGCACAACCCCAGGTTTGGCTGATTTTATACAGCCAAAGCCGGAAACTAAATTCAAATTCGGGCTTTGGCTACTTTAGAACGTACAAACCTAAGATTGAGCAAAAAAATCGACCATTGGCCGTTTTCGCGCTTTGCGCCAACATATACACTAAATAACCGTACTATGTTTGGTTTTTGAAAAAATGCTATATTTTTTTTCTTAGAGCAAAACTTGCATCTCCTCTCCGTATTAGAATATTCTATAAAATGTCCAACGTTGTCAAGCCTTACATCTGTTGTAGTCAAAAATGATTTGGACCTCAAAGGCTTTATTCCATAAGTTTGTAAAAAAGTCAATGCAATGTACCTTCGAAACCCTAATAAATTTGCATACTTTGGATCTCTAGGTTTCAACTTTTTCATTAGTAGCCAACCGTTCACGATAGCCAAATCAAATAGATAGGCAAATATAGACCAGTACCACTTTCTCTGCCGTATTCTAGAGCGATAAGCTGCAACAAGTCCATCGATTTTATCAACACCGCCCATCATTTTATTATACTCGGATATAATGTTTGGTTGATCAAGGTTTTCCGCGACACGACACTGTCATCTTGATAATTATGGCAAGTGCTACTACTTTGTTGTCCTTCCACTGAACAAAAAGGATTTTTTCCTCGGCCACAAATTTGTAAGATCCTCTCTTTTCTTTATTCCAGGTTTTTTGTTCCGGAAAAGGGCAACCTTTTTGTCGGTTTTGTCTGATAGTCCCTGTTGCACAAATGTTTTTGTTTGATAGATGGTCTAGCAAATCTATTCCTGTAAAGTAATTGTCATAAAATAGCTTATATCCACTACCTGGCTCAATTTGTGCTTTTTTAATCAGGGACAGAACAACATCGCCACCTAATCCAAAATGCTTCTTACGATCTGATTTCTACTTGTACAAATTGCCCAGTTTTTGTAACCAAATCTTATTGGCTTACCCTTGATACATTGCTTTGCGTGATGCTTCCCATAGTATGGGATCATACTCTCGTCAATAGACAGGTGTTCTTCCAATCCTCCATGTTCACGAAAGTTGGTATTCAGAGCTTTGATTACTGGTGCAATTTTGAATAATCCATCACTGTTATTATCAGACAAATTGTCATTGAAATGAAGATGTCTCAATAATTGCTCGTATCGATTTAGCCTTATAGAGTTCAAAAGAATTTTTGGTGTATCATCACCACTGTTCCAAAATAATCTTTTGTTTGGGTATTTAGCATAACCTGAGAAGGCAAGACTACCAAAGATGACATACAACTCATCCATAGTGAAATTAAGACTTTTTCTGCAGACCATATCGATTGGTTTCACCCACATTTTTTTTCATGATATTGTCGTCAAAAAACAGTTTGAAAAAGTCTACTGGTGATTCGGAAGATTGTGCTTTTTCAGATGGCATTCTAGGACTGCAATCGGTATTCACATTGTACACTGGAACGCTGTTACATGACCACGCATGTTTATTTTTCTTCTTTTTAGGTTGCTCGTCTATCTTATTTTCATCATTTCTATTTGAATACTTTTCTTTTAGAACTGACAAAGGTATGTTGCTTTCTTCATCAGAACTTTCATTTTCAAAAACTATTTCACACTTTTGGCGTAACATAGAACCAGGTAAATGATTGACATTACCAGCATCTTCTTGGTCAGATAGATCACTATCTTCGTCTGTTTCAACTCGATGTTCTGCAGCGGGTGTGATAAATACTGTTGCAGAGGACAATGAATTATTTGCTTCATTTTCTGATTCATTTTCAATGAAATCTAACAACTCGGCTAGTGATAACCTGTAAAATAAATGCATTTTTTACTTTACATAAATAATGACTTCCATGCATGAAATCCGTTTGAACGGACGGGGAAGGAAACACATGTTTTTTTAAAAGTTAACCTTACAAAATTATTTATGTTGCAATTATATAGAACTAGATACCTAATAAAATATGTTTTTTCACAGTTTGAAGCATCTGACTAAGTTTATTTAAAACTGTATCAAAATTTACCCGCCGTTTCTCGTGTTGTACAATTCAGGATCAACCAAAATAACACAAAATAACTTGCTGTTACATAATATGTAAGCAATCAGCTGCTTTATGGTTCATCGGGAACCTATTGACAACTGCGCAGTCACCCCACCCACACAATATGACCAGTAGCCAATAAAATCTCAACGTGCGATAAAACGGACAGTATTCACTAATGGGTTAAATCTATTACCATGGTTGGACAAAGGTGTTCACGGTAGGTATTTCATAGGATTATTGTGTATGAATGTCATTCGAAAGACAATTCAGTGTAAATCATAGGGCATCAGAAGCGTAGAAAGGTAATCGAATACGATTCGGTGCAGTAAGTATCCATGCATAGCGTATACAGGGTTAGTAGGAAGAAACGAAACGGTCAATTGTCTCCGCACTCATTAAACATAAATCGACCAAACTGTGTACGAAGTGGTATCTGGACATTGTGATTTCAAAAATCCTATTTGCAAGGTTCCCGAGTTTATAGTTTTCTTTGTAGGTTAGGAAATTTTAAAATTTTAAGTGGAATAGCCTTATTGTATATTATTGTAATCGTTTGCCAGTTATTGCGATCAGAAATTATCGCTTCATTTTAAAATTACCATAACTATTAAATTGATGTGGTGTATAATACAATTTTCATTCCTTCCACTTGTATCTTAGTAAAAAATCGCGGGATTTGTTTTTTAAAATATGGAACAACACTCAACCTTCCAATCTTCAAAGTAGAAATAGAAGGAAATGTAATAGTTTAAAACTTTTTTTAGGATAACTATACACTCCCTTTTTTAATACGTTCATAACGAAAATAGGCAACATTGTAAAAATAAAAACAAAAAACTATGTCAGATGGACGTTCGAAACTTTATGTCAGATAGACGTTAATAGATATTTATTTATCCGTATTCGTATTCGTGCTCGTACTCGCACTTGCACTCGCACTCGCACTCACACTCGCACTTGCACTCGCACTCGCACTCGTACTCGCACTCGCCCTTGCACGTATTCGTGTGTGTATGTGTGTTATGTATATACATGGTGTACCAACCAAGATGCAAAGTTCGATAACTCCTTTGGTTTCATAGATATCAAAAAAGTTCTAAAAAAAAAAGGTTACAGGAAGTAACAGTGCATTATTTAAAATTATTTTGAACTATACAGGATGTTCCAAATTTCAGATATGAATCTAACTTATGTTTTTTTAAATGGGAACCCCTGTATATTATTTCAAATTCAGAAAGATATGGATTGTTTTGTGTTGAAATTGTACTCATTTGAATGCCTCTGTAGAACAATACACTCTGTAGAAATGAATTATCTGCTGGCCAGTTGTCTTTCAGAATATTGTCTAGTATCGTTACCCACCATTATTCATTTAGCTACTTGGAGTTTGTATACAGGGTGGCTCAAAACTCGGATGTGTAATTTTCTTTTTTCACTGAAATGGAACACTCTGTATTTTTTATCACTATCAAAGTCTTCTTGTACTCCTCTTTAATTTTTGTCAGATGTTCCCTGTATCTACCGTGAGTAGTTATCGAGATATTTCCAGATATTCGATGAATTTGATACAAAATCTAGGGTTATGATGTTTATCTGATCGTCATTGTGTTAAGACAGATAAATTTGACAAATTTACTGCTGTTTGAGAAGGATTTGTCCTGCAAATGTGTCGAAACAATACAAATAAATCAATCTAGTGCACTATCTAACCTGTTTGCTTGATACTGATAACCTTAACTGTAAATATAGATAAACAACAATAGCGAAAGGAAAAAGAAAATAAGAACATTAAATTAATCATATTAGGTGTTTGAAGTGACCTTCACCAACATCAATACAATGTTGAAGTCGATTCTCGAATGCCCGCCTCACATTTCGCAAACTGTTACGATACCTGATTAATGCTCGTAAATTAACCTTCCATTTTCTTTTGTCGTTGGTGGGTCATTAACCATACATTCACATTTACAACAACCCATCCACTTTAGTTAGGTCTGGTGATCGAGCTGGCCAATGTTTAGGTCCTCCTCTGCCTATCATCTTTGTTGGAAATAATTATTCAGAAGTCCTTGATAGGACCTGTGTTATGAACCGGTGCGCCATCATGTAGCAGCCACATGCGTTGCCGAATGTCGAGGCACTTCTTCAAGAAGAACTGGTAAATGATTTTGACGAAACTGTAAATAAACATGCCATTCACTGTTTCTTCAAAATTTTGGCCCATTATACGATTTCCCAAAACTCCAACCCAAACATTCAAGGACCATCTTGTTTGGATGTGTATCGTATCAATATGGGTTAGATGTCGAAAATTGGTCAGTTAACTCCTCCATTTTTCAAAATGTTGCCTCATCCTCAAACAAAACTAAACAAATCGATGGTTCTTCGTCGAATTTTATTTGCCCATTGACAAAATTCTACTCTGCTTTGGAAATCGTTTACAATTAGTTCCTGATGTAGTTGGAATGAAAGGATGCATCTTATGTAATGACAGGATTCGTTGAACCGTACCATGGCTAATGCCTTTTTGAGATAAAATCTTTCGTACACTGGTATACGGGTCTTCTGTAACGCTCAGCAACACTTTGAGTTAGTTGTCTTCCGTTATTGCATGTTTTACTGCTTCTCTCTTGTGATAGTTAACCGATCCGGTACGGTCAAAACGATCCAACAATTTTCTCAAAGTAACTTTGCTCGGTTGTCTCCGGTCTGGAAATCTTTCACGATATACTCTTGACGCCAATAAACAGTTTTTGGTGCATTCACCCAGTATCCAAATCATGTCGGTCATTTCACGACGGGAAAATCGTTCACCATTCATCTTGTAGCTACTTTTCATTTAAACTATATTGAAACAGAGAAATAAATTGAACGAAAAACTACAGACAAACCTGTCGAACTGACAGATATATCAAATGCAAAAACTACTTGATAATAATACAGAAACTTCGTGATAATTACTTTCAAACAGCGAATTGCAATGAATATCTGGAAATATCTCGATAACTACTCACATTAGGTAAAGCGAACCTCTGAAAAAAATTAAAGAGGAGTAACAGAGGACTGTGATAGTGATAAAAAATACAGGGTGTTCCATTTGAGTTAAGGAAGAAAATGACAAATCCGAGTTTTGAGCCACCCTGTGTACAAACTCCAAGCAGCTAAATGAATAATGGTAGGTAACGATACTAGACAATATTCTGAAAGACAACTGGCCCACAGATAATTCATTTCTACAGAGTGTATTGTTCTACGGGGCATTGAAGTAAGTACAATTTCAACACAAAACAATCCTTATCTTTCCAAATACCCTGTATAATATATTCAACCCCGACAATAAAAAAATCGAAAAAATTTGAGCTTTCTGAATTTGAAATAATATACAGGGGTTCCCATTTAAAAAAACACAAGCTAGATTCATATCTGAATTTTGGAACATCCTGTATAGTTCAAAATAATTTTAAATAATGCACTGTTACTTCCTCTACCCTTTTTGTTTGAGAACTTTTTTGATATCTATGAAACCAAAGGAGTTATCGAACTTTGCATCTTGGTTGGTACACCTGTATATATATATATATATATATATATATATATATATAATTATCATGGAATTTCAGCCCTCACTATGAAGAGAATGTCTATTGATGGAATTTTCAGCCCTTGACTATTTCCACCCTTAATTAAGACCTCTTTGTCAGTCCACCCACAGTGTTTAGGGCGAAGGCGATCATGTGACTGGTGTGGGGATGATCACGTAACAGTTTCACCCCTAATTAACGCAAATACGCGCGCATGAAGTATTCCAATTGGAGGGTCAGAGGTTGGGCCCCACCCCCTACTTTCTGGTTGGTCCATAGACCCCGTCCCCTGCTTTTTTATTGGTTGCGCCCATTTTGTGTGTGTGACTTGTAGGTCATTTTGTCGGCCTTTTTGTGGGATGTGGATTGACGGCCATTTGGATTTCCATCTTGTCGAGTATGGCGGGAAATTTAAAATTATATTCTAATAAGAGGGTCCTCGTGCTATCACTTAAGACAAGTATAGCATTTCGGAGCTTGTTCTCAGGCCTTAGCCCCACTGTATAGGACTCCGGAACTTGTTAAATGGCCTTCGTCCCCATGTCGATCTCCGGCAGTTGAGTTTTTATCGTTTTTAGTAGGTCAATTAACTTGTTAAATGGCCATTTTGTTTTTAATTGTCATAATTAAATTTTGTAGCCTAACTTGTTTTGTCGGCCATTTTTGTTTTGGTGGGAAATTTGAAATTGTAATCTAGTAAGTGGGTCCCTCCTGTTAGCTTTTAAGACAGATTTAAGACTCCGGAGCTTATTCTCGGATCTTCGCCCCTTGTCCGGTATTCGTCTTCTTGGCGGGAAATTTGAAATGGTATTCTGATAAGAGGGTCGTCATGCTATCTCATGAGACCCCGGAACTTGTTCACGTGTCTTAGCCCTCTGTTATGGTCTCCTTGGCGGGAAATGTGAAATAGTATCTGTTTTGTCGGCCATGTTTGTAGTTAGCAGGAGATTTGAAATTGTAATCTAATAATTGAGCCATACTATCTGATAAGACAGGTATAGGCCCCCTGAACTTGTTCACCCCTTGTTGGGTCTTAACCTCTTACCAGGGCCCTGATTGGGATGCGTGCTATCGGCGTATTTTTCAAGCTAATGAATGTTCTCTGTAGTCAGGACTCTACCTAGTAGTATACTTTTAAAAGTAGATTTGACTGTTTGTGGCGCCATCTAGCAGTGTATTTTTAAAACTAGCTGTTTTCTGCAATATAGATTGATCGTGGCTCCACCTAGCGGTAAGTGCATGCAGATCCCTGCAATAGTTAGGTATAAGCAAATTCCGTGGAGGTTTTACACAGACAATTTTTAAACAGGAAAAGCTAGGCATGTAAACAAGGTCGCCACCGTAATTACATTTTCAATGTCCTTTCTCCTTTCAATATTCAATTAACATCTATAGTGTCAGGGAAAAATCCATTAATCACCTAATTACGCAAAAGCAAACACGTTGGCCTTCATTTCGAATTTTGATAAAACAATAACAAACTTCCACTACAATTACACCTATAGTGTCAGGGGAAACCCATTAATTATCTAATTACGTAAAGGTAAACAAGTTAACCTTCATTTCAAACTTTGTTGTTTGAGTCACAATCAAAGCCCTCGGCCATTTTGTTTTATCGGAAAATTTGAAATTGTATTCTAATAAATTGGCCTCATGCTATCTCATAATTCAGGTATAGGACTTCGTATCTTGCTCTCGGGTCTTTGTCCTCAAAATTCTACAGTCAATTTGCTTTTAGTTATGAGTCATAATTAAATTTTGTAAGCTAACTTGTTTTGACGACCATCTTGGAAGGCCATTTTTTGTTTTGGAGGGAAATTAAAATTGTATTCTAGTTAGTGTCTTATTTTACTTTTTCTTGAAATGAGGTAATGTAAGAAGGCTTTTATGAGGTTACGTGTATTAATTATTTAGGAAACTGTTTATTACACAACCACCGTTAAAGCTATAAAGGTATTATTCTTACGTCATATATTCTACAACGATCTACAACTCAATACCGTTATAACACTGTTTCCCGATTTACATGTATATTATTTTTAAATGAATAAGCAGCTATTCAATACATTACAGTAAGGGGGCCCTCATACTAACGCATAAGAGAGTTTCAGGACTCCTGAACTTGTTCTAGCGTCGTCGCCCTTGTTAGGATTCGCCCCTTGGCGGGAAATTTGAAATTGTATTCTAATAAGAGGCCCAGGAACTTGTTCTCGGGCCTTCGCCCCCTTTGTCAAAAGGCAGCTTAATTAATAGTCCGATCAAATCAGCCGAAGCATATCAAAGAAATCACTCTCAATCAAATCAACCAGATAATCAAATCAAACAAGAAGTCATGACCTTCAGGTAACGATTCCCCACTATATACACCTAGCTCCTATGAGCGACAGCCTACTTTGTAAATGAGGCTAACCAACACTCAGAGCTGTTACCCTCTCAAAACGCGAGGGCACCGGCGTGGGAAAACAGTCGATCATCCGCAAATCAAATCAATCAATTCAATATCAATCAACCAAATCATAACTTACAGCTTGCAAAAATCAGCTCACAATTCAAAAATACTGGTTTGGCTTAACTTACAGCTTGCTAAAACAACCACAATCCAAAAATACATAAAATAACCTTCGACATTGCTGGAAATACACGAACACCAAATTAGCATGTAACACTATTGCAGTGTTTTGCATGCAGTGACAAACATACGTTTTTTCAACACAAATGCCCGGGGACAAATAAACAAGTAGACTTTCGTTTCAAATTTTGATAATACACATGTGATTTGAAATTAACAACGATTTCATTGCGTAAGGCAACTATAGTTATTGTTATACTTAACGTTCTAATAGGCTTTGCGTTTCAAATAAGACTAAGCTGTAATTTTAAAGTCTTTAGGAAGGGATTAAGCTGGCAGAATATATTATTTTCCAACTAACTGTAGACAAATTAATGACTGATTCTGCAGTATTACCATTCAAGGAAAGTTAGTAACCGTTAGGATATTAATTACACCTGCAAGATGAATTTTTTGTCTAATGTTTCACCGTGAATCCCACACGAATATATTGAAAAATAAGATCTTAACCCTTTCACTACTGTCGGTTATATTTCTGCCAAGCAATGTTCAAAAAATCCTAATTTTTATAAACTACATTGAAATAGAATTGAAATAGAATATTTTAGTAGTTTATATATCTGCAGTGTATTTGACAAGTGGTGACATCTAGAGAAAGCGATATTGACTAAAAAAACAGCTTGAAGTAAAACCACGTGTTGACATTGCTCCTTGAAATTGGTGTTTTTAACAGTTTTTCTAATCATATAAAAATTATTTTATTCACAATTAGTTTGTAACACACCGCTTTTCTAACCCTATAAAGGTGAATGATTCTATGGGTTTACTTTAAGCGGTCAGTAATAACAAAAAAAGGAGACAGTAATGAGATGAAGCGGTCAGTAATGGACCACTTTCCAACCTGTGGGGGAACTATTATCCATTTAAACTACCAATGTCAAAAGTATGCAACCATTTTTTCTCACATGGTTTTTATTTTACCCAACGCTTATCATTATTGTTAGACAACCATAATAATAATAATAATAATATCACCCAGATTAGTGTGTAACATTATTGTCGAGTTTTGCATACAGTGATAAAAATACGTTTTACAGTTAAATTAGTAAAAACGCCTATACAACCAAACCAAACAAATCAGTCATCATATTGGGAGAACCCCTTGGCACGTAAACAGCTGTGCAGAGTACAACACATTCACTTTCGGCGTCTTGTTTATAACTGAATAATATAAAGTGCTTAGAGGCCTCATCAATCATTAATATAAAGTTAATATTGTCTGGATTTCTCCCAGTTATGTAACCACAATAACAACCTTTCACTATTCAAGTACATCTAATGTGTTTCGAAAACTCTAATTAGCTGATCACGTGAATGTTGGACTGTCATTGAAAATGGAAATTTGATGTTCACGTTCTTTGCACGTGACAAAAATTCCTCTAATTAGATTACACTTATTTTTAAAAATCTTGTGTATTTTTAAACTAGTCCATGTTTTCTGTAATGGAAGTTGATAGCGGCTCTATCTAGTAGTATATTTCTAAAGCAGATTCGTTTGTTTATGACACCGTCTAATGATGTATTTTTAAACTATACGAATGTGTTCTGTAATAGAATGTGATCGTGATCGCCTCTCTCGTCTCTCCCTCTCTCTGGACTCTCGCATCTTCCTCTCTCTCGTTTCCCTCGTTTATATCGTTTCTCTCCCCTCCCTCGGCTCTCCTTTTTCTCGTTTCACTCGGCTCACTCATTTCTCTCGTGTTTCTCGTCTCTCGCGGCTCGCTCTCTCTCTCTCCCTCTCCCCCTTATTAGAATAAAATTTCAAATCTCACGCCAATTACAAACATGGTCGACAAAACCGATACAATTTTCCCACCAAGGGAGCCATAACAAAGGGCAAAGACACGTGAACAAATTCCGGGGTCTTATGAGATAGCATGAGGGTCCCTTATTAGAATACTATTTAAAATTTCCCGCCACGAGGACGAAGACCGGACAAGGGCGAAGATCCTAGAACAAGCCCCGGAGTCGTAAACCTGTTTTATGAGATAGCATGAGGGACTCACCTATTAGAATACAATGTCAAATTTCCCACCAAAACAAAAATGCCCGACAAAACAAGTTAGCCTACATAATATAATTATGACTCAATTAAAAACAAAATGGCGGAGGAAATTAATTGTGACCTCATAATTAAAAACGATAAAATGGTAGCCGCCGGAGATCTACAAGGGGGCGAAGGCCCTTTAACAAGTTCCGGAGTTCTACATAAAATGACCGACAAAATGTCGGAGAAAATGTGCGTGACCATCACCACACAACAAGTCACGTGACTGCCCTGCACCGTAAACACTGGGGGTGGACTGATAAAAAGGCCTTAATTAAGGGTGAAAATACAGTTAAGGGCTGAAAATTCCATCAAGGGGTTGAAAATCACCCCCGAATCCGACCTCACCCTCAAAGACAGCCAAAATGTTACTAATTAGGGGTAAAATGCCTTCAGGGGTTGAAAATTCAATCTAGGGGTTAAAAAACGACCCCGAAAGGAAGGTGTCAAGGTAGGGGTGGTAAGTGGCCACGGCCACGTGGGCATGACTTCCCCCACCATTTTTGGCCCTCAGCTGGGTCCCCTTCTACTTACGTTCAATAATGTTAAATAGCAATTAAATTACCATCTTTTTATAACAGCTCTGAAGTTTTGCGGTGTATTGTCACATATAAAATTGTAATTGCAATAATTGGAACAATTGAAGGGGTAAGAAGCAAAATGGTATAAGTAACATAATTTAGAAACTGAGAAAGGAGCCATCAAAGTCTGTTGGTTTTAAAGATCTGTGATATTTATGTTGTAGTCATATTTTGGGAAGTAATAGGATAGGAGCAAAAGATTTTTTTAAATATTACACTGTCATAGTAGTGTTAGGCATTTTTTGAAACCCCTTTGCTTGTAAACAATCTTTGAAAAATATTATTTATACTCCTTTGCTTGTCAACATTCTTCGGAAAAATTATGGTTAAAAATAAGGACTGCATAAAAAAAATATATTGCAACAAAATGAATTCCTTTATTCAGGACAAATGAAGTCAGATCTCTGATTTTATTAATCAGCAAAAAAGTAAATTAGAAATTTATTCATCGTAGTCGGACACAATCTCATCATCGTCAACCCAGTCTTCTTCTTGATTCTGTTTTTGTTCTTCTTTATCATCTTGATTTTGGTGTTTTTGTTTTTGTACCGCTTTTCCTTCCAATTTGTTAGTTTTTGGTCTGCGTGCCATATTTTTGTAATAATCGTGATAGACAGGTGGAATGTATGGAAGCAGCTGTACTAAATTTTCCCAATTTTCATAAGTAATTGGCAAGGAAGCAGAATACAAACACTTGTTGAGATTTTGTAGGTGAAGTTTCGGTCTCCCAGCTTTAAGAGCTGAGCAGTTTTCACATATTAACGGTGGAAAAAGCCGCTCCTTGTTATGTGATATGAAAATTTCATAGTCTTCTTTTTTGTATGTTTGAGATACAATTTCACGCCACTTTATGTTCTATTTGTCGCCATTCTTTTTTGGATCAGACATGATAGTGTGTAGATGGTCGAACGATGAAAAGTCATCTTTCTTCATTTCATAGACTTTAAATTTCTTTGATGATGCTTTTTTTATTACCTCGACCCAGTTCTGAGGTACAAATATTGTAAGAGAAAGTTTTTTGGTTTTTTCTGTAAGACCAAAAGCACGATCACATTCCATATAGGAGTGTCCGCATTCAAAAAATGTATGATGAATAGTTTTGAGATTTGTACATTGGACAAGGAACATGAACAGCTTTGTGATGTTTTTGTTTTTATTCTGTCCGCCACATGAATCATTATAACACACCAAATGATCGACACTGGGTGGCAGATACTTGATACACTGAAAGAAACAAAGAACAATAAATGCACCACTATGTTACTCTTCACTTTAAACCTACCTTTAGCAAACAAGATCCTATTTCTTGCGAACCTCGAGATGAGACTGTCTCATCCCAAACATACATGAAAGATTCCCCACTAACCAGGTCATGGATGCAAAAATGATAAGTCCATAACTGCCGCAAATAATAAACTTTGTTTGTCGTTACTACTGGCGTGGGTAAAGTTTTTTGTAAATCAAAGCAAACCACACGAACCCTTTCTCGGCTTTGGATCCCATATTCTATATCCTGTTTTTTAGTATTCTTGACACTCTCAACTTTTTTGTAATGCAATTCTAGCTCAGCTTTACTTTTATTTCTTATTATTTCATTCAGACTGTTGTTAATCAAGTTGTTCAGGCGATCGCATGTATGGCAGGTGTCAGAATGAGGCCTATGAAACTTTAAGTTGGACTCAGTGCAGTATATATGCCTATAATATGACTCCTTTACCGGTTGTTTGTTTTGCTCTTTACACCATTCAGTGTACAGCAAACAGAGCTTCCTAATGTTTAAATGTTGGGGTAAGTATCTGGTATTGGTATTCTAAGATCTAGAGTAGTGACTTTTATATGGTGGGAACATGCTTTATTACATCGAGTCGCCTGTTATTATCAATTTTATTTACCGGAACATGATTTCCACGCTGGTCAGGTTCTACAAATCCATCATAATTTTTTCTGCATACAACTGTAAATCTTCTGTTTGTTATGTCTAAAGTCTTTAAGAAGAAGTTTTTGCAGACTCTAAAATTCATAAAATGTATTGTAGTGGAAAATTTTTTTTGGAAGGCAGCTTCTTTCTTTGGTCTCTTGATAGGGCACTTTTTTATACAAGATGCTATAAAATTTGTTTGTAAGTCATATGATTTCAGTTTGTAAAACTTTGTAAATAATGTATTTCTATCCTGCTCAGTAATTTGATCACATTGAAATCGACAACTGTGTTCATAAAGCTGTACAGCTTTATTTTTGACCAGTTTCCCCTTTGAAGTTGTATATTCCTTACCTTTTAATCTAGATACTTTATTTTTTGATCTTTTCCACTCTGTTATGTTCCTTTTCCTTTTCCTTGTTCTTTTAGATGTAACTGTAACAATAATTAGAGTCAGGAATACTACACAGATACGACATGAAAGATTTGCCGTACCATGTACTTCCGAATTTGAGGATAAATCAGAAGACTGGCCACTTAAATTTACCACTTGAAGATTGGTATTGCACGCGGCTTTCTCAGAACTATCTGCTGAGGCATCAGATAAATTTGGATCATAAGTACTGTCTTCATCCGTTTTATATGGTTCTGAATCACTGCTGGTATTCAAATTATTGCAGGGGTAACTCGTACCAGCTAGAATTTTGAGGTTAAAATTTAGTTTTTTATCACATACTACGTTTATGCCGATGGTTTCATCCCGATTGAATTCAACCCGATCGAAATTTCAACTCAAGCCTGTAGCGTTTATTTCAAGATTACATTTTCAATCCCCCTCCAAAACATTTCAACCCGGTCCAAATAATGCGCACAACTTCAAGTGTGTTATTTTATTAAATCGAAATATTTGAGGTTAGTTTAAATAAAACCGTTCAAAATGAGAGAAAGCGAAGTAATGATGTTGTGCGTTATGTATTTACAAATTATGCATACTATGTTGAAAATTTTTTTATAATATATCGACGTTTAAGAAAAAACCGTTTGAAAAGGAAACAAATCGCAACGATGTAAGTTTATTTTAATTTTAAAGGAAAACTAATTGTAATCTAAAATATATTTTATTTCAGGTGTTTCCAATCAATTTGTTTTTCGACTTATTAAACTTATTAACTTATTAAAAATACCTAGATTCAGATCATTAAATAAATCAAGAAGTTATCATTGGTGGGAAGATATAGTTTTAAAGGGTTTTGATGATTCAGACTGGATAGAAAATTTTCGCGTTTCAAAAAGTACTTTTGATTACATTTGTGAACAATTGAAACCTCAAATAATGCCAAAAAATAATTTAATAAGTAACCGTTCCAAAATTGTTGATTACAAGAAGAAAGTTGCAGTATCTTTATACTTTCTTGCTAGTTGCTGCGAATACCGAGTTGTTGGTAATGCATTTGGTATTCATAAATCAACAGTGCACAATGTTGTACATGTAGTTGTGTATGCAATTAATAACATTGCTTCTCGTTACATTTCAATGGCAACAACTGATGAAGATGCTATTGAAGTTTCGTCTGCCTTTGAAAGTATAACTAATGTACCTACCAAATATAGTTGGACTGATCGATGGAACACATATTCCTATTTTACCTCCAAAAGACGGTTATCGGGATTTTATTAATAGAAAAAGTTGGCCTTCAATAATATTGCAAGGAGTTGTGGATCACAGATACAGATTTATGGACATATCTGTGAAAAACCCAGGTTCTATGCATGATGCTGCAGTTTTAGTAAATTCAGCATTTTATAAAAACCACAACAATTTAATTCCCAAGGTATGAAATTGTATTATTTAGCCTTGACCTATGAAATTTATTTTTAATGTCACCTTACTTTTAGATTGTTAAGAGCATTAATGGACGTAATATTCCTTGTATGATTGTTGGAGATCCAGCGTATACTCTGCTACCGTGGCTCTTAAAAGGATATATCAATCGAGGTCTAACTCCGCAACAAGATTCTTTTAATGTATATTTGAATTCTGGTAGAGTATATGTTGAAAATGCGTTTGGGAGGTTGAAATCTCGTTGGAGAGTCCTTTAAAAGAAATGATGTTTCACACATTTGCACCTCATGTTGTTGCAGCATGTTGTGTTTTACACAACATTGTAGAAACGCGTAGAAGGAGAAAATACATTTCCACAGCCACCAAACATCAGAGATCGACAATTAGACGATTTTAATGGATATGACATAAGAGAGTTTTTGTGCGACTACATCGGGCAGAACTATCCATTACGAACATCTGTACGCAATATGAATTAAAATGTACATATTATTATTAAATTTGTATTAAAAAACAAATATGTGAAACCTTATATTATAAAAATATTTGGAGTAGTAGGTACACATTAATTACTGTCATCACTGCTACTGCTCTCACTAGATGATCTAGTACGTTTTCTTTTTTCTTTACTCAAACCTTTTATGGCAGACACCAAGGTCTTTGTGCAGTCTGACATTATTTTTTCCTGCCTGGCTAGCATGTTGTCCATTAGTTTTTCCTCATTTTCAAAATTATACTCTGACATAAATTTTGAAAATGTGTCTTTCATCTGTTGTTGAATTGACACAAAAGTTTCCAAAGATTTTTCGTATTTCGAAGTATTTTTGGTAAAACGTGGCCGTCTTAATGTATTTTGTGAACTACAGCTTGGCAAAGGCGACTGCAAGTTTTCTAATGTAGAAGTTTCAGAGTTGTCGCCTTCTGTTTCAATGGATAATTCTCCAAGACTGTTGACTTCGGATCGTACATTCCCACTGATATTGTTTGACCGTCGATCTTTATAGTAATCTCCTAATATAAAAAAGGGAGTATAAATTAATGTGCACTTGGGTGTATTATTTTCGTATTCGTACGTTTTAAATTTTTATATTTTAATTGTAAACATGCTTGGTCACGGGGATATCCAGCATCGGCCATGGGCTTTTCTAATGTCTTGAAAATATCTGCGGCTCGTAAGCGCTTGCCATCTAGTAGCCCCTACACTTTCTTCTCTTTCATTAACTCGATAAAGTATATTGTTTCTTCCCTTTTCCAAATATTCCTTTTAACACTCAGCTTTAAATAAAAAAGAGTAAGTCCCTGTACGTATTTTCGAGTTGATTTTACCGATTAAACTTACCCTTAAGACAATGGAACAACCTTTGATTCAGAGTAGGGAACAACACACGACAGTAGACGAAAATTAGCGTGCCTTGTGGATCACTTTGTTAGTTTGGTTATGTTTATTTCCTGTTTAAAATCGTGACAAACATGAAGTTAGTCACTATCAAGCCGACATCAAGCGTTTATCTCGACGTTTCAACCCGATCGAGTAGGTCCAACCCATTTCTTTTTTGGGTCGAGTTGAAAATTTCAACCCGATTGAGATTCCGTTTATGCCGAAGGTTTCAACCCGCTTCAACCGATCGGGTTGAACTCAATCGGGTTGAAAGCATCGGCATAAACGTAGTAACAGTTTTGTTGAAATTAATTTATATAAGTTATATTTTGTAGGATAAATGTTCACCTGATTCTGTCCTTTGTTTTCTATCCATGATTAGTAGTTTTACACCTTAAATCCCTTATAAATAACCACAAAGCATGGGCACAATAATTTTATTTAAAATCGTAAACGGTATAAGTGACAATAACAAATGAACATGTTTTGCTCCAGAAAGGTATAAGTGACTTTATACCTCATTGCCTCCAACTGTTTACAGATTTCCGTTAGGTATGTTTATTCATCCATCGGTAGATGTCTCTGAATACCAGAAAATCAGTTGTATCTCTTTACTACCAAATAAATTGTAGTATTAAATTTGTAAATTGACACATATGTCGTTTTAAGGAAAAATGTTGCTTATACCCTTTTGCTTCTTACCCCTTCAATTGTAATATATAGTTTTATAGAATGTTAACTTATTTCAGACTTCTTTCAAACAATTAAGAACATATTCAAAATTATAATACATTTTTTTAGCTTAATAAGAGAATTCTCCGCGTAGTAATGATATAAAGTGCAAAAGCAGGCTTTATAGCCTACATCAAATAACTATATGTCGAAACGTCTTTTTGAAATTCAATTTTATGCTTAAATGCCTAAATTTGTATCGACTAACTTTTACGTTATGCACATAGTTTGCGTTGCAATCAAAAGGGCTGTCTATAACAAAGCATCCTATGCGTATGAAGATTGTAGCATTCTAATTTCAAATTTCACTGTTATAAAAATCGATATATCGCATCAACTAAACTGAACACTTCAAATTACGCCATGGAAGTTCTGTGCTTACGTTAAACGTTTACTGTTTCATCTGTCATTATTTAAAGCAACAAAAAGTTAGAAAACGTACCTGCTTTAATTTTAATTAGTCAATTACAGCTTTCTGTAGGTTCTATATATAATCAATTTTTTTATAAATTGAAAGAATGCTTGCAATAACGTAACGTTTTGCTTAACTTCTATGGAACTAATTTATCTTATAATTTTAGTACCATTTCAGCTCTGCAATTATTTCATTTTATTATTGATGACTTCATTGTAAATAACTTGGATAATACACTTGAAGAACCGCATCAAATGAGATCGTTTGTCAAAATTAATTTTCTGTTACCTTAAAGTTCTGAATAAATGGATAGTTTTTTATGCTCGGATATAAATTAGTTTTTGTGGGTTAGCTTCAATTATGTTCTAATTAATATTATTGCTTTCAGTAAACAAACTAATATAAAATTAAGTCAGTTTTGTACGCCTACAATACCTATTGATTAAACTTAAATTAAAATGTAAATGTAAATACAAATTTCTTTGATTTAATTTTTTAAATACCCATTATTCAACGTGCATCAATCTTTAAGCGCTTACCTTGGCCATTTTACTTTATAATTAATAGGACACAATTTAAAAACTGTCAACACAATTACATATAAACCAACAATTCAAATTAAATTTCGGCGACATTAAGTAATTGCAATCCAAAACTTCACGCCTACATATGTAAAAAAAAACTTTTACCATATATGCTGCGCCTAAAACAGTAGTTAATTATAAGGCATGAGAACAATCAATCAAATTTCGATTAACATTTTGTTCTGCACCATCAAACAAAAACTCAAAATTTGAATACATAATCTAAATTAATATCTAATCCACACAACCCTATGTTTAAAAACGAATAAACAATCTTTAAAACCACGAACTAAAAAATAACCTTAAAATTATATAAAATTAAAACCCACCTATAAAAATGGTAGTAAAAAATTATTACTTCATAACTATACTTGGCTTGATTAAATTTGAATGGGCAGTGTAATTAGGATCGAAATTACTTGCTCCGCCTACCTTTAGAAAGCCCCACTACCACCTGCCTAAATTGGCTACAACTTCCAACACCTGATATCTTAATAACTTGCTTTGACAGGTAAATTGCGCATACACGTAGCACCAATTTTGAACGTTCATGTAACAGTGTGTTACCTGCACTTTTTTATAAGGATTAACACGACTAGCCGACTTCCTTTTCTTACTTTATTACGCTTTCATTGACAATACGGTCCTAATTTCTATTCAAAAGTATTTTAATCAATCATTTTTTAATTAATATATTGAGTAGATAACGTTTACAAAATTATATATTATATGCTCACTGTTCTATAAAAATACATAATACGCAGTACATTCATCTTTCTCAAGTTAGCAGAGATACATTCTTGAGCACAATAATTGTATTTTACTTACAAGATATTCAACATTCCCTGTCTCTTGTTAGGGGACAAGAATGTAAAAAAAAGAACAAGTAACATTAGATCACTATTCACTAAATAAATATTTTATTAAATTTGGTTACCTACCCAGCATTAATGCATTAACACGTTGTACATGTTGCTGTTCTACCGCAGCTTCAAGTGAAAATGTGACAAGTGGGCCAGTAAAAAGGAGATTAATTTTTGTCTTGAGTTTTAGTTTATAGAAACTGCAAAAAATCCTTTTAATTAAGGATAAATCACCTTTGTGCTGAAACTCTTGAACAAAGTTGAAACCTTGACCACGGGCTGTGGCACAAAGAAATCAATTTTATGTCAAAAGAAAGGCAATTTAATTTGAAGAACTTCAGTAGTCACACGTGAATGTGAAAGAAACGCGGATTTTAGTTCTGAGGGCAAAAAGAAAGAAATAAAATTCCATGGTTGCTTTGTTTACGTGCAACTCACCTTTCAGTTCAATAATAATAAGAATAAGCTTTAAATTTCTAAGTTTCCGTGTTTAGTTTTCTATGTAAATTTAAACTAAGAATTATGGAAAAGTACTTGTGGAAATGACATGTAGAAAAATTACAGCTGCGGCAATAAATTACTTCTATTTAGCAGTTAGTGCTTCAATAGATAAAGAAAAAACTAAAACATTGACGCTGAATGGAACTTCACACCCTAATGGGATAATTTAAATATTACTTCCAAGATGTTTAGTGCCCAAATATTTCGAACACGCACTTCACGAGTTTAATATAATTAGATAAAAGTAGTATTCGTGTAAACATGTTCCGACCTAGAATCGATTTTAAAATTAGTCTTTTTATCGTTGAGACTGCGTTACAACTCGTTAGTACTGCAACAAATAAAAAAAAACGGTCCGGGACTAACTTCACGCACTACTGAAAAATAACGACAATTTTAATACGGGGATCATTCAATAAGTCCATAGAAAATCTGAGAGATAACAGTCGTAGTATTGAGAATGGTCTGTTTTCAGTAACCACCGTTCCTCAGTATCAGTTAGATCCACCACACAAGTAGTAAACGGACACCTTGGCCGCCATCTTGGATTTTGATGCCACAAGACCGCCCACGTGGGAGACTGCATTTTCCACCCTTATTTTTACTCGCGTACGTGTGGGACGTATTTTTTCACCCCTATGTTTTACACATCCACGTGTGAGACCGTATTTTCAACCCTTTTACCCCTAATTATTATTATTTTTACATACACCCACGTGTGAGACCGTATTTTCAATCCTTTCTTTTTCGAAGGCCCTTTTTTCAACCCTAATTTTTACTCGCTTACGTATAGGACGTGTATTTTCACCCCTATTTCATGACAGCTCACGTATTGGACGCGTATTTTCTACCCTGTGGGTCAACCCTAATTAGAGCCTTTCTGTACTTGCGCACGTGAGGGGCAGATGTAAGCATTGGGGCTGGGGTCTGGGGGCTGGTCTAGGGATAAGTCTTAGGGTTGGACCTGGAGCTGGACCTGGAGCTGGACTTGGACTTGGGGTTGGTCTTAGGGTTATTTTTGATGGTATTAAGGTCCTTCTGGCTATATTAAGAACAGTGCCCCTGGAGGTTAGGCAATTGCACGTGTTCTGCTTGAAAAGCTTTTTATTTAGTCTATTTAAACGAAGCTGCTGGTGGAGTATGTGTTAGTATCGTTTAGCGATTCAAGATGGAAGGTCAGTTTAAGCACCCCTTTTCGGCGATAGTTGCAGGTCCGTCGGGATGTGGGAAATCGTATTTTATCGTTGATTTTCTAAAAAATATCGAAACCGCCTGCGATACAGGTTTTGAAAAAATTATATGGTTTTACAGTGAGTGGCAGCCTTTATTCAAAGATCTCTCTGTGGGGTTTCAAAAGAGTTTACCTGATATGGAACAGTTTGACGGGGAAAAACCTGTCTTAATAATAATTGACGATCTAATCCGCGAAACTAACGGCTCTGTGGTTGATATTTTTACAAAGGGTTGTCATCATGGAAATCTAAGTGTGTTTTTCTTAACGCAGAACATATTTCATCAAGGACGTTGACAGCTGGATATTTCTCTCAACGCACATTATATAATTTTGTTTAAGAACCCACGTGACAGAGCTCAGATACAGCATTTAGCGAGACAGATTTCGCCGGACAACCCAAAATTTTTAGAAGCCCCGTACCAAGATGCTACTTCAAGTCCGCACGGATATTTATTGTTCGATTTAAAACAGAATACACCGGATGTGTTACGTTATAAAACAAACATATTCGGGCCTCAAGGTATCTGCCAGGTATATATAGCGAAAAAAGGGTTTAAGTCTCACAGTCATAAAGATTACATCATATATGATGGGTGACGTTTTAAGCGAGAACACTGATATCCTACGTGCATTAGCCAGATTAAGTAAAAGTCAACGTGACGCTTTATTGAAATGTTTGGATAGTAAGCAGGTAGAGTGTATTTGCGAATATGCACATAACATTTTAAAAGGTCGTGTACCTCTGTCAGCTGATCAGAAGCAGCGACTCTCTCAACATAAGCACACTTTAAGACGCTTGGCACAGAGAGGCGAATCTATAATAAAGAAGAAACAGTTTCTTGTACAGGAAGGTGGTGCATTTCTACCACTCCTGTTAGGACCATTACTTGGCGGAATTCTGGGTAATCTGTTTCAATAACCATGGACCACATTCTGAAAAAGATGATTATTCTACCGATGGACTTTATACAGCGATTACAGGCACCAGATGTTACACAAAACAACATTTTAACGCAGCTGAGTAACGATATGGATAAAGTTTTAAAAACTGAAATGACCGACCATGACAAATGGCAGCAGTACAACCAAGTTCTTCAAAGGTATCTACACTTTTCCAATCAGTTACGTCAGCCCACCAGTATAACAATTAACGGTGACGTTGTTGCTGATGATATTAGAGATTTACCGCAACGCAAAGGTCTGACAGACGAAGAGATAGTATCAACGCTTCCGCCTTCATATAAGAGAAAAGGCGCGAATTTGTTACGTATACTGAATACGAGCAGCGATGTTTTTTGGGACAAAGGGGTACTGTCACAATAAAAGTCGAGATCATACCATATTCCAACATTATCGATCTGGTTCACGAGACGTTAAGAAAACGAAAAACCACAAACCGCGAGGTTGGCGCAGTTTGCGACGTCCATTAAAGAGATAAATATACCACGAGAGTTTATCGGAAATACGCAAAGGTATGATGTTTCTGTATCACCCAGCATGGAACGGACCCTCACAACTATAGGTGAGAATTACGATGCTGATAGTGAAATGGGGGAAACACCAAGAAGAATCTCTCAAAGAACAAGAAGAGGACTTTCACTGAATTGGGATTCGTGGCAGCCATAACATAGATGCTGTGTACTATGATCCCTCTCACCCTGCAGGGTTCGCTGGTATAACACCTTTAACTAATGCTGTAAAGGGTAGATATGGTGACGTAAAAAACTGGCTACAGACACAGGAGGCTTATACGGTACATAAACCAGTCAGAAAAAAGTTTCCACCAAATAAATATGTTGTGAGTAACCTTTACGATTGTGGCAAGCGGATCTTTGTGATATGCGAACTTTAAGTAAACACAATAGCGGATACAACTACATACTAACGGTAATTGATGTATTTAGCAAGAGGGCATGGGCGAGAGCACTTAAAACGAAGACAGCCTCATCTGTAATTGAAGCATTCGCGGATATTCTTAAGGATTGCGACAATACCCCGGCAAATCTACAGACGGATAAAGGCAAAGAGTTTGTGGCGAGCAGCGTGCAAAACTTTTTCAAGAAACAAAATATCAATTTCTATGTAACAAATAACCCTGATGTAAAAGCATCTGTAGTTGAAAGATTTAATAAAACATTGAAAACAAAGATGTGGCGTTATTTCACTTACAAAAATTCCTACAGATATATTGATGTACTCGAAAGACTTGTGACTGCCTACAACAATAGTCCTCATTCAAGTATAAAGATGGCCCCGCGGCAGTAAACGATAAAACATTTTGGAAGTGTGGAATAACCTGTACGCGAGAGGTTTAGGTCCAGTACGCCATCCTAAATATAAAGTCGGCGAGCATGTCAGAATCGCCAGAACTAAGTACACCTTTGAGAAGGGATATGAAACGAATTGGAGCGAGGAAGTTTTTACAATTAGCACGGTGATAAAAAGAAGACCACCAGTTTATAGAATAATCGATCTTAATAACTATCCTGTTGAGGGCACCTTTTACGAAGAAGAATTGCAAGTTGTTACGGTTGATAAAGATACTCCATTCAAAGTCGATAAGATTCTAGCAGAGAAGGGCCGTGGGCGATATAAACAATACCTGGTCATGTGGCGTGGATACAGTGACAAATTTAATAGCTGGGTGTTAGCCTTTCAAATGGAGTTTTATCTTACCTTACTGAGTAATAGCTCTATGACGTATTTTCCAGGTAATATGACGTCAAATTTTATTACGCAACTGCCAAAACCAATAAGATTAACGGGCTCGTGGGTTGTAGGGATATCGGAAATTCAGTACCCATGTTCGTTTGCCACTGTAAGTGCAACAGATAATTTAATTTATTATAGAACAGAGCCGCCTGGCGAGAACGTGTTAGAAACGATATTAAAAAAGGCCGCAGAATATTTTCAACTCGATAACCAGAAAATCATTTATATTGAAGATGGCTGGTACGTGATACGATTCGTTTCGGGAAATTACGCCAGCATAGAAGAAATTATCAGCGAGCTAAATAACCATGTACTAATAAGTAAACTGCTAACAATCGAATATCATAATCTAACTAAGCGCGTCACTACGAAATTAAAAACTCAGCTCTCGCTATTCGGATTCTCACAACGTCTAGCCCTACAATTGGGTTATCGACCGTATCAGAACATAGCCATGGAACCAATACCCCCTCACCCCGCTAGTATATGGATAGGATTACCAACTCAGATGTTTGTTTATGGCGACATCGTTGAACCGCAAATTGTGGGTGATGTTTTATCTCCGCTTATGCGTATAATAAATATTACTTCAGAAAACTATGCTTACGGGGTCAAAAGATGTGGTTTTCGCCTGCACACTACATACCGGTAATGACACGGGAATTTGAAAACATCGAGATTAATATAAAAATAGATACGGGTGCAGCAATGCCATTTGAGTTTGGAACGTCGTGCCTGAAGCTACACTTTAAGAAAGTACAATAATGATTTGCCCTTATCAGCAATATTACATGAATCAGGCCGGTAACGGTATCGGCTCTATTTACAGAGGTGCGCCATATCAACGTGGTCATGGAATAGGGAGCTGGTTAGGTGGTATATTTAGAATTATAATACCGTTATTTAAGTCTGGCGCAAAGGCTATTGGTAAAGAAGCTCATAGAACGGGTCCTAATATTCTTGGTGACGTCATAGAGGATCGACCTATTAAGGATTCGTTTCAAGAAAGATTTCACGAGGCAGGTAGAAACCTTAAGCGTAAATCCGACGAGAAAATCGATAAAATGATGGAGGGTTCGGGTTATAAAAGAGTACGTCTGGCCGATAATAATCAGTCTCCACTGAGAGCTGTTGCTAAGAAGGAGCCTGCTTACGACGATATATTTTCAAGATAATGGCTTTTCTACATGCACAATCGTGTGAATGCGTCAAGTCCGAATTGGATTTGTTCGCTTTACCATCGACGCAGACAAGTATCGAGAGTGGTGAATGGATATTTTAGAAGCCCTTATCAGCTCTGAGTGATGACGCCCCAATAGAATTTGTAGTCCCCGGAAATGGCAACGATTATATAGATTTAAGCCAGACCATGCTGTACATTACAGCTAAAGTTCTAAAGCATGATGATTCAGCACTTACAGACGCTGATGTTGTAGCACCGGTAAACAATTGGATGCATTCGCTTTTCTCACAGGTGGAGGTTTACTTAAATCAGAAGATGGTATCACAACCAAACAACACCTCGCCTACCGTTCATATATCGAAACGCTGCTAAATTATGGAAAGGAGGCCAAGAGTTCACATCTAGGATGTACCTTATGGCACAATGATACAGCTGGACAGATGAATACACTGGTAAACGCTAATAACGGTTTTTCGAAACGTCAAGCACTTGCGGCTACCGGGAAACAGGTAGAGATGATTGGTCACGTGCACTCGGATTTGTTTAATCAAGAAAAGTTTCTCATAAGTGGTGTTGAGTTAAAGGTTAAATTTGTACGATCAAGAGATACCTTTAGCCTAATGGCGGCACTCGCTTCAAATTACAAGACGCGAATTATAGACGTTAGTTTACTGGTGAGACGTATGCGAATCAATCCAACTATTCTAATTGCGCACGCTAAAGCTTTAGAAACAACAGCCGCAAAATACCCTTTTACAAGGACCGACGTAAAAGTGTTAACCATACCTGCTGGCATACAGCGAAAATCATTCGATAATGTTTTCCTAGGTCAGTTACCTAAACGATGCATCCTAGGCTTTGTAGCAAATAATGCCTTCAACGGTGACTACCCCTCAAATCCGTTCAATTTTCATCACTGCAATATTAACTACAGGTCGTTATATATTGACGGGCAACAAATTCCATCGAAGGCCTTACAACCAGACTTTGTAGCTAATGGTTTATACGTAAGAGCGTACCACACCTTATTCTCTGGTACGGGTATTCATTTTTTGAATGAAGGTAACGATATCTCGAGAAGTGATTACCCCAACGGCTACTGTTTAATGGCCTTTGACCTAACACCTGACTTGTCTGCACTCACTGGAATTTAGTTAGAAACGGCTTCCTTCGGCTGGAAGTCGGGTTTGAAGAAGCGCTCACCGTAACCGCTAACTGTTTGGTGTATGCAGAATTCGATAACGTGATCGAGATCGATAAACATGGGAACGTCGTTGTGGATTTTAGCTGTTAAAAGTGGTAGCTCTAACCTGCAAGCTTCAGTGTACAGCAGCAGTCGACAGAAGATGGACGCATACTTGGACGTACAAGGGTTTAGTGGTGTTAACAACGAATTCATACCGAAAGAAATTGCCGTGGTTACAGATCACGGTCGTTTATCGTTGATGCTAATAAAACCACCTCGAGCCTACTTTATATCAGGATCCATGTCACGACAGATAAAATTTATGGAGGATAATTATCATGGGTTGAAATGGTGGTCGGGTCATGTACATTACAACAATTTCCGTGAGGAGTTGATGAGAGTGTTGCGCCCATTTAACAAAATTCACGTTAAGGGCGGTGAAAAACAACAGTTTTTAAGGTTTCTTAACAAACCAATAGTAAACTTGGAGGAGAGATATAGTTGCTTAAACCATAACATCACTGAGCCTATGTGTGCACTGGAAAACGCATTACTACTGCAAGACTGGACGCATACCAATTCCAAAGATGTACGGTGGTACAAGTGTTGAGATGCTTGAAATCGATACCCAGCCACAAGGAGAATGTGTTTCGGCTTGTATGTGCTTCTAATCAACTACCGAGACACGCTCCTCGGCCGTGTGCAATTATCGTAAACACGGATCCTGCAAACAAACCAGGTCAGCATTGGACCGGTATCTACATTGACGAGAATGGTAACGGAGAGTATTTTGATTCCTTTGGACGAGCACCGCTAGGATATCATTTACGTTTCCTAGAGAAGAATTCCAGATGCTTCGTATACAATAAAACAATACTACCTATAAGACTATCATTCGGATGTGTGTGGACTTTATACCTTAATGTTTCTATATTTTAGATTACATAATTTACCTATGTTTGATTTTGTAAAAAACTATTTTAGTACATGTTTAATTGTAAATGATGAGATAATCAGGTTATTGTTTAACGCCTGTTACCCAACCATTCTATTCTGATAAATAAAAGAGATTTTTTTTAGTGCTTTAATTGTTTTAATCAAGAGCTCTGTAATAACAAAAATAGCTCCATTGTTTTTTTTAATTCAGCATGTGTGTTTTTTAAAAATCGTGTTATAAAATTCATGATTTAGTGTTTTTAAAAGAAATTATGTTAACCATTTATATTGGTAATCAATTTTAGACTATTATATTTAACATAGTTATATAATTACACGGTAATTACCTAAAGTAAACATGAACAGTGATTTCTTACTACATACTGTTGTGGAATTTATAACATGTAACTTTCCAAAACTGTTAATATGTTTTTTTATAAAACAATTTGTGTGTCCGTATGTACAATATGAATATTTTTCAAACCGATTTATTTTAAGAGAAAGGTAAATACGAGTTGCAGAAAGTGTGATAAAGATAATAAGGTTGTTTGTATATTTACACTCTAATTATAGGGGAAATCAATAAGTAGTTTTTACACAACCTAGAAAGTTGTTTTTTAGTTTGACATGCAGCACAAAAGCAGTGACTATCACTCGTGAAGCAGTGCCTCAAAAACGTTCTTTAAGTACAGAGCTGGTAAGTGTGGTGTTAACCCTTTATTTATTTACAGATTTTTAATTACAGTTATAAAACACATCTAAGCATTAAGTTTCTTTAAAAAATATTAAGGCGTACAACATTTTAACGGTCGGATGGATATTAAACATATTTCAATGCAGGTAAACTATGTTTTAATATTCGTTTTAGAAGACAATATTGCTGTTATGTAATTAATTAACTTAATAAAAATTTGTTTCATTAGACCCGAATGTCAGTAATTTTTGTTTATAACTCACTGGTGATTTACTAATTATGACATTTACAATAAAAATAAGTGTTCTATAATTAAATTTTACTGTCATTGAAATTCTTCCATGCAAGATCAATCCTTAACACAGCTGCTATCTTACATCCTTATTAGAAAATACGTTTTCTCGTACAGGTAAAAGATCATCCAATAGCATTTGACCATTTTAAAGCAATAGGATCGATAATAATATCTTATTAATTATGCAATTTCCAACATTGTTTGCGTGTGCAACCTCCAGGGGCACTGTTCTTAATATAGCCAGAAGGACCTTAATACCATCAAAAATAACCCTAAGACCAACCCCAAGTCCAAGTACAGCTCCAGGTCCAACCCTAAGACTTATCCCTAGACCAGCCCCCAGCCCCAATGCTTACATCTGCCCCTCACGTGCGCAAGTACAGAAAGGCTCTAATTAGGGTTGGCCCATAGGGTAGAAAATACGCGTCCTATACGTGAGTTGTCATAAAATAGGGGTGAAAATACACGTCCTATACGTAAGCGAGTAAAAATTAGGGTTGAAAAGGGCCTTCGAAAAAGAAAGGATTGAAAATACGGTCTCACACGTGAGTGTATGTAAAAATAATAATAATTAGGGGTAAAAGGGTTGAAAATACGTCCCACACGTAAGCCAGTAAAAATAAGGGTGGAAAATGCGGTCTACCACGTGGGCGGTCTTGTGACGTCAAAGTGCAAGATGGCGGCCAAGGTGTCCGTTTACTACTCACATAGTTTCATTTTTATTGTCGAGTCGATTAAAGTAACAAACGTGCATTTGTTTAAAAAATCGAAAAAAGTAAGTTTCGAAACGTGATTAAATACTTATGTTTAGAATACTTAACATCCGGAATTCCCAAGGCTGCCCACCTCGGGCCTGGCCTAAAGTTGACCTTGAGCCGAAAGAAAATCAAGTTCAGAGGGAAATTTGGGTCCTAATGCTAGCTTGTGCAGGTAAAGAACTTGTTGTAGTGCCTGAGCCTCTGATTTGAATTTGTATTCTAATAAGAGGCCCTAGTGTCGTAAGACAGGTATAGATAACCTAAGGTAAGACTAAAAATTAAACTTGAATGAAAATGATTAAGTCGTATTATTGATATCTTTTAGAAGCAGATGACCTTGACAAGTTTTAAAGTTAGCATGCGTTTATGTCTACTTCTAACTATCTAACATGAAGTTTAAATATCATTCTGGCAAGGATAACTGTTTTTGTTTTACAGTGTGATTTTATTTTTCGTAATGGGCTTATTATTATTTAAAAGAAATTACATAATTATCCTAAAAAAATTTATTAAAATTATTACAGGTAGCGTAACGTTAATCTAAAAGTTAATTATGAATGAACGTGATTAAATCGTATTATAGATCTCTTATAGACTAACTTCACACACTATTGAAAGATAACGACAATTTTAATACGGGGATCATTCAATAAGTCCACAGAAAATCTGAGAGATAACAGTCGTAGTACAGTAGAGCCTCGCTAATCCAGATAGGGAAAAACAAGACCCCTTTCGAATTAACGAGGCGTCCGGATTATAGTATGCAATATTTTAATGGGAATAAAATACATTTTTAACTTAGGTTTCATTTATTAAAGTAGAAATTTTTAATTAGAAATTTGCGCACTTAACATGAAATAAAAAAAAAACTAAAAATTAATTCTTCTTGAAAACGTCTGTAATATGCTTCTGCTTATAATTTTCGCACTTTATTCCAAAAGCGCGGTTTCTAAGTTGACGGAGAAACATAACTTCGTGGTCATCAAATTCGTTATCTTGTTTAAAGTTTCCAGTGCCTCGGAATTTCCAATTTTTTTGGAGGCGACAACTTCTTCACTGTTATCATCATCTCGCTCGTCGTCCTCACACATTGTCGCTTGCACAATTTTCTCATCAGTTAACACTTCATAATTTTGTAACTCTCTGACCGCACCACCAGCAGCCCATTCTTGAGCTTCTGCCTCACTTATTTGATGATCATTGGGCTCGCTCAGCCTATTAAAAAGCTCGGCTAAAGGCACATCATCTTCTGGTTCAAATTCATCATCAGTGAGAAATCCAGGGTGCAAATTCTTCCATGATTTTTTAATTAGGGATGCTTTGGCAGCCTTCCAGCAGTTAGCCACAAGAGAAACTGTATCCTTTAGGGTTATCAATTTTAATGAATCCACAAGGTTTTCACTATCTGATGCAAGACAGTTAATCAAAAGTGATTTGCGGTCATTTATCTTCACACTTTGTATAACATTCTGATCCATTGGTTGTATACACGCCGTGGTGTTAGGTGGCAGGAACATTGCAAAAATATTGCCGTCTTCGGATATAAGTTCATCTGCTGACGGATGGCCAGGACAATTATCCAACAGTAACATTGCATGAGGAGATAAATTGACGGATAAATGATGGCGACGGACCTCGGGAACAAATTCTGTATTAAAACATTCAAGGAATAAATCTTTGGTAACCCAAGCATTTTTCTGCGCACGGTAACAAACTGGGAGACGTGATGATTTAAACGCCCGCGGATTCTTTGATTTTCCGACAACAAGCAATTGAAGTTTATGGGCTCCAGACGCATTTGCACAAGGCATAAGTGTGACTCTCATCTTCGTCATTATCCTTCCGGAAGCCGACCGCTCATTACGAGAAGCTAAAGTATGGTTGGGCAATAATCACCAGAATAAACCAGATTCGTCGGCATTGTATACTTGTTTCGCTGTTAGATTTTTTTCTTGAATAACATTCTGACACCCTTGTTGAAATGGTCCGATAGCAGATTCATTACTTGATAGCTCTTCCCCCACCATTTTTAAACATCTTATTCCGTGGCGCTTCTTAAATTTATGTAACCATCCCCTGCTTGCATTAAATCCGATATCACCACTTAAGGAATATGCGATCGCCTTTGCTGCAAAAACCATGTAAACAAAGCATCTTCTAAAACAGGATTTTCTGACTCCTTTAGTGTTTTGCGTGCACCGGGACCACGTTCTGTTTGGTTAACAAACTTCAAGATTTTATCTTTGTTCTTCTTTATATCGCCTACAGTTGATCTACCTATACCAAACATCCATGAAATGGCAGCATAGTTGTCACCTTTATGCAACATTTCTATAATACGCAATTTGTCTTTTATTGACAATGTAGAATGTTTACGCGGTGGAGCCATTTTGTCAGCGACCGCGCGTTAAATTAACTAACACTGCACGAGTGACTATAAACAAATGATTGACACGTTGAACTGCACTAAGCGAACGTCGTTACGATCTCTCTGTATTAAGTCAAAGTACCGAGGGTCCGGATTAGCGAGGCGCTACTGTATTGAGAATGGTCTGTGTTCAGTATCACCGTTCCTCAGTATCAGTTAGATCCTCCACATAGTTTTATTTTTATTGTCGAGTTGATTAAAGTAACAAACGTGCGTTTGTTTAAAAAAATCGATAAAAGTAAGTTTCGAGACGTGATTAAATACTTATATTTAGAATACTTAACATCCGTGAGTAGAAGGGAGACACTTTAACTTTCACTTTTTGACCTTGGGAATTTCCAAGGCCGCCCACGTTGGGGCCATATTTTGACCTCGGTTCTGGCCTGAAGTTGACCTTGAGCCGAAAGAAAATCAAGTTCAGGACCTCCGCGGGAAATTTGGGTCCTAATGCTAGCTTGTATAGGTAAGGAACTTGTTCTAGGGCCTAAGTCTCTGATTTGAATTTGTATTCTCGTAAGACAGGTATAGGTAGCCTAAGGTAAGACTAAAAATTAAATGTGAATGAAAATGATTAAATGGTATTATCGATATCTTATAGAAGCAGATGGCCTTGATATTTTTTTAAAGTTTACATGCGTTTAAGTCTACTCCTATCTATCTATCTAACTTGAAGTTTAAATATCATTCTGGCAAGGATAACTGTTTTTGCTTTACAGTGTAATTTTATTTCTCGTAATTTGTTTAATGTAAAAGAGATTGTAGGTTCTGGTGTTGCCTACATACGAATTTACAGCATGAGTTAAAAATGATTTCACCTCGAAGTAAGCCTTCAACGGTCTTGTGTGTATACAAATTACTTTTAAATGATTTCACAATATGATAAACATTTTTTTACAGAATTCAGTTATTAAACAGTTATACAACCTCACTAATATGAATCGGAAAGTAGCAATCACCCATTGACATCGTGTTAAATTAATGTCTTTACAAATATTTTTTAAATTTTACTGCTGCCAAAATACATAAAGGTCAAAAATTAAATTTTCTAATCTGAATTAAGAGCGGCGTAATTTAGCTTATTCGAAATTTCATTTCATCACTATCATCAAGATTTTGAGATAAGTTCACCTCATCTCATAGTTTTCATCTTGAACGATTATATTGTAATGGTTTATTAACAATCCGTAAAACGTATAATATCTCTGATGCTGGTTCATAATTATAATAGTAATGACCATTCCATGATGGTTACACTTTAAATACATGCAAAGGATAATATACAGTCTTTATTGCCCACTATTATTACATAGATGTGAAATTATTCTTAAATTACACACGCCCTTCAAACCTTCTTCTTCCTGGTTCTCAGAAGCTGTACCGTATTCATCTTATTCTTGAATTTATTTTTATCCTATTTGGAGTCGGTAGTAGGTTTTTTAATACACAAAGTCTTCAATATTGTGACGTATACAACGAAATGCCAGCGTCTGCTTCTTTAAGTTAGATTTCGACTCTATATTATTTTTACATACAAGGTCTGTATGGCTGTCTTATCAGAAATACCTTTGTCAAAAAGGGCGTTAGATTTTATAATCAGGTTAAGGCCTCTTATTAGAACACTATTTTTTAATTTTTGAGTTTTTACCGATAAGGGTTTGCCATACTAGCACATAAGACAGAGCTACGTGCAAGTTCTGTCTTAGCAGAAACACCTCTGTCAAAAAAAGGAGCTTAGATTTATAAACATACCCCTAGGGAAGATATTAGAGCGTGGTTAGAGAAACAGAAACAGGAAGCGTACACTATACGTAAACCTGTAGTGAGAAATTTATATCTTTTATGTCTTTTACCGATATGCGAGCTTTAAGTAAACACAATAGTGGATACAGCTACATACTAACGGTTATCGATGTTTTTTAGCAAGAGGGCTTGGGTCAGAGCTCTTAAAACGAAGACTGTCACATCTATAATTGAAGTAGTCACCGATGTTATTAATAAAAGCAATACACTTTTTTCAAGCAACAAAATATCAATTTCCATGTAACAAATAAGCCTGATGCAAAAGCATCTTGTAACGAATCTTTTACGTTCTTCGTTCATTTAGTTGTAAAATATAAGAAAAAAGGGTTTTTAATAATTAATGAATTATAAGTTTGTGGTAGGTGCATATCTTTTTAGGGGTTTATGCTTCCGTATCGTGAATTATTTTTTCTGTACTTATTCTTTGCGCACGTGTTTTTTGCGCAATGCTATACCATCTGACATCCTAAGCGACCTTTTCTTCATTTTCTTGATGTTGTCTGTGTACACAGAAAGCCATTTTTGGGTTTCCACCTAAATTTTGTGAAAAGTGCCATTGATTTAATGGTAAGGTACATTTAATTCATATTATATTAAAATTAAAACATTTGCTCTTTTCAGGCACTTTTACTACTTTTACTTTTACACTATTACTACTTTGATTTTACCACTTCTAATTGCACATTTAATTCTACTTTTGCGCACGCCTTCATTTTATGATTGCGTTTTGCAATTAATGCAGATCTAAATTTAGATCACACCTTTTTTATTTTAACTTTCAAGAGAATGCAATAAATATTGGATTATTCAAAATTTCATAAAGATAAATTTATAAGAAGTAAAACTTAACTTTGGTATGGTTTACAACGTACAGCATTGTTATTACGAATTATTGCGCAATATTGGTGCAAAGATTGCATCACCTTTGGTTTACATTTCCGTATTTGTTTAGATACCAGATGTTATCAAAAAGTTGTGTACAAAAAATTTTCCATAATTTAGTAATTTAAGGCTATTAAAACTAGTTTTTAAGATATATTTTATATAATTCTAAATTTAAATATTTAATAAACATAGCTTGTATATTTTTTATTTTGACATTGTGGTGAATTTTTTATTGCATACTCGGTTTAGTTATTCCGAGTATAATCAAAAAATAACTTGGCGTCCGAGATAATTTTTATTATTGTTACATTGCAGTTACTATATTTATGTTAAGTGAAAATAACCAAGCGAAAATTAGTGGTAATTAAGCAAATCAAATTGAATGGACCTACTTTAATCAACCGACTGAGACAACGGCATTATCTTTATTGAGTGTTTTGAATCTCTGGTTAGTTTAACGATTTGTTTACAACCCATTTATTTACAACCTATTTATTTATTATTAAATTATTTACACCAGGCACTCTTTAAACGTTATTTATACGAGGTGCATTTTGAAACACTATATTATAATCTTTAGTTGAAAGATTTAATAAAAAAACATTGAAAACAAGAATGTGATGCTACTTTGGTCAATTTCCAAACTGCGACATTTACGTTAAAGACTAATTGATTAGCGATAGAGTGACTTTCGACGCATGGAATGCAATTTCTAGTGGTTATTTCAGAATGTGAGATTTCTAAAAACAATTGTTTAGAGAATTTCCAGAATTTCTGTGACACTGATAATGGTTTTTTGGTGTATATATAATATATATATATATATATATATATATATATATATATATATATATATATATATATATATATATATATATATATATATATATATATATATAATGAAGAGGATGCCGTCATAGCTGTTGGAGAGAACGACAAAAAATAAAAACAAACCTGGTGGGAGGCGCACCGACATGAATCGGGACTGGAATCTAGATATAATTCTGATGGGGTTGGATTTATAAATAAATAAATAATTTTTCTTTTTATCTGTTGTTTATTTATGCCTTATACCCAAACGGTAAAGTGTTTTCAATTCTTAGCCGTTTAGAGTAACTTATTCTATTCTATTTAGTTTCGGGCCTACTTAATACATTGTAATACTTGTCTCTAATTATTTTCATAGCGTTATATACAAAAAGAGAGTATTTACTATTGCTAATATTTCGTCGATTCAAAGTATATAACACGAGAGTTCTTATAGTTTAAGGTAATGCCATTCACTTTACACGTTGATTTAAGTGTCTGATCAGTTGTTGAAAACACATTATAACTGTAGTTTTTCGGTCCCGCACTAACAAACTTAGCTATACAACTTCCTTCCCCGTACGCCTCCAGCTCGTCGGTCATTTGACCAAGGAAATCTCCACAAGTTGGAGTCCAGTCGTCGGGGTTTTGCCACAAATATGACTGTCTGTATCATAATACAGAAAGCGACGTCCAGCTTCTCCAGATAACTATGTAGCGTAAACGTGCATGAGCAGTCGTGTACGCTGCTACGGATACATTAATAATGTTTAGAATCCGCCTTCACCCTCAGATTTATCCCAATTTACAATTATCACATTATTATTACACGTCATAATGGATTGTACCTGCGCCATATGATCCGTAAACGATTTGAAAAAGTATTTGGCTCAGATACAACACTACTCTGGGTTAAGTTTCCACGTTGGCCAAACTTACCCCTGAAAGAGTTTAACACTAGCTTGGCTAAGTAAGCCGGGATTTTTCTTAATATTCTTTTCGTCCAGCTGAATTCCCTTTTTATTGTAATATTCTGTTAGGTAGTTCAACTTGTCGGGTTCTGACGTAGAATGACTAGGCCACCCGGAACACTCTTGTGTGAGTTTCGGTGTAACTACTAAACAATCATCCCTGTTTTATGGCTTTGTCACATGCTGTTACCTCATACTCCCAATTCTCAAAAACATCCAAAACTTATAGTTTTTAGCGATACCCTTACGCCACTCCTCCACTACAAACGTTCCAACGAAACTGCGCTCGGGTTCACTATGCCTACATTCTCCTTCATTTAGCTCAGAATCACAAGTCCTACATAACAAAAACATCAACTTGCCATGCATTTTTGGAGGTAAAACAGGGTGATACAGGTCAGAGGGCAGTAGTACTCGACATTTAACTAAACCCTCCACCGTTTGCAGTGAAACATTCTTACAATCTAAACCTACGTGAATTTTTGGATGACCTACAGTATATTTACAGTATTTATTTACATAAGGGTATAATAAGCACACGTCATAGTACATGATTTTCTCACTAATTCCACCACACTCATGTTAGTGCGACCACCATAAAACGAGTCTCGTGGTTTTAAGGGTTCGTCATCTTGACCGCCTATATTCTGTATAAATGCGCTCAACTCATCGTTTGCAAGTATTGGTTTTTTAAAATCGGATTCACGCATTTCCACTAAATTATAACGGCGCTCACGTAGAAACTGAGATCGCGCCACTGAGTTCGGACAAACATGGATGTATTTACATTCAACTTTGAGTCAATATTGGGCTGGTTGGAGAAATACTCCTCAATACTGAGCCAATCGCATCCAATAAACTAGTAAACGGTATTTGATTCAGTGCAATAACCGTCGACCTGAACACCTTCAGGTGTGCTAAACTCGAGCTTTTCCGGTATGCTGTATAGTAACTTGCTGTGAATGTTCCATCCAGCGTAACGACTGTATTGCGGCTGCAGGCTAGCCGACAACATGTCGGAACGCCTATAGCCGTCTTGCAGGTGCTAGCGATTGTGATTGACTCCTCAAACGGATCGAATTTATTTTGCGTCGTGAAGGTCGACCAGCAACTAATACAACCTCTAACGAGGATCTTAACGTCCTTTAAGCAATACCTCACAATCTATTCACGCATATTAAAAACATAATTACTGCGGGTTTCAGTCGCGTGCCAATCTAAAAATTTTTGATCTGCACAATAATATTCAAGTGCAGGAAAAGGACCCTCATAATTCTGATTTGCCGATGTATTGAAGAGAAATGGGAAATATCCCTCGAACGGAAAAATTGGAAGTTTTCAGAAATGCTGAGAGTGGTGATGGAATGAAATTAAGGGATAAACCTGATATCGTGGCATTGAATGGAGATTAGTTTTTAGACCGTTGGAGATGACTTTGCGTCTTCATCGGTTATTATTAGCTAGCATGCATCTAAGCACAAAACATTTATCGTACCCATTCATGTAACTTTAAATTTTCGCGCTTTCTTGGCAACATACGACAGAAACGATTCAACAGGATCTTCCCTAAAAATGTGCACCGTTTCTCTACACATCGGACATCCCTCATCCAAATTGTCATTGCATTGGATACAAACAGAGCAGACATTCACCGCCATGCAAATATTGGGCTCATGCAGAAATCTATCATTCGTCCCCTCATGCAACTTCTCTTGCATGCAGTCCAAATCGTAAAAGATAAACATAGAAGCTTTACCCTCAACAGTGTCACGTCGAACCTTGTTAACGGACATGTAGCAGAAATGACCAATAGGTTTTTGGTTCTTGCACGCGGCCAGTAGCTGTACCCGCATCTATGTTTGCCCTTTACTTCAATGGTTTTGAGACACTTTAAACATCTACGTAATTGTTCACATAGCTCAGTGTCTTTGTGGTTTCTACGAAATTCCTACCCGTAAAAATCTCTCTTGCAATAATTGAAAACAATTTTCGGAATTTGAATGGAACATGGCGGCTTTTGATGACAACAAGGGCACTGATACAAACATTTCGCATGCCGCTTTTTGTTATTACAACGTTTTTTTTTGCAATGTTCGCAGTAATAACCGCAGGTAAATGCTAAAGTAACGCTGGTAATTACGTTATAGTGCTCGTCTTCTAGTAATAAATTTAAAACTACTCTACCCGGTTCCCTAGGATCCTCAAAGTAACCCGAATCACCTATTCGCGAATTATAAACTACTATAGTGTATAAAGTAAGATGATTTTGAAATAATTGAAGATGCTCGTATCTACCACCATGAATAAGCTCTACACCGCTGTTTTGGCAAAACTGCATAGCTCGCGCTTAAAGTAAAGGACATCCCGTTTCCATGCTACTGAGTATTGGATCGTTATGTCTAAATGTTACTGCTAAAACTAGTCCGCGACAATTGTTTTTGTGAATTGCTGCTGGGGGCACAACAATAATACCCCGCCCTTTGGCTTTGTAAAAGTCTTCAAACTTTAAGCCCGTCAAGTTTTTGCGTCCATAGTCAACAGGTACCGTCACTTTATCCACGTTTAAAACTAACAAATCACTGGAGAAAAGCTAGCATTGCTCTGCATTACCTTTTCCAGTAACCGCGTTATCACCCTCACCGACAACTGGTCAACTCTTCTAAATGATACGCCAGTTGGTTTGTTCTAACGTGATACCGACACGAACTGACGGAACCGCATCCTTTACAATATATCTATACAACTGCTCAAATGGGTTCTGTAAAAAAATATGTGTTAAATAAATAATTAATATTTAGAAAGCGGTATACTTTTACCTGCAGCCAGGTTAAGGGGTTATCCTTGCATGTCCCTCATTAAAGGTAAATCTCAACGATTTACATATGGTATTAAATGTTCTTATAAATTTAGAGTTTGTTTCCCCCATTATATTTATATGATTGAATCTCATTTGGATAGAGGATGGTCCGGCCTCTTGTTGTTGTTGCTGGGTTGACAGACGTTGCTGCTGTAATGTACTCATTCGCTAATCAACTAACAATAGAAAATTAAAAGACATACCGTTATCAAATTCATATCCTCTGCTGCGGAAGGTTGCAACACCTCTTTATCATCATCATAAACAGCCAATTCTCCCATATTTACTGCAGTTGGGCTTAAAAAAAATTAAACCAAAAATAAAACATATACTTACATTCCACCAACTTTCTGTGCAACCTCTGCAAAATCATTATAGATCTCTATCGAGTCGATAGTATCATTTTCACACATCTTATAAGTAATAATATTGTAGTATTGTAGACCTCTTCGGTTAACATACCACCACGGAACAAACCCAAACCCATTGAAAAGGTCTATAACGATGATAACGTAATGCTATTCAGAACAGAACTAAATTTGCTAAACTCAAGTGTACGTATTTATAGTATTTTTCCCTAGGCAAAATTAAGTCACTGGTAAAAAAATTCCCAAGGTCAACTCCAAGGTCAGACCCGTAGTGAAAAGTGATATTAGAATACAATTTCATGGCATATATATATATATATATATATATATAATTTACAAGGTACCAATAGTAATTAACTCAAACCTTGAAAATGTATGTGCTAACATTAGCGGTTCAGTAAATGAGTAAACAATAGAAAATATCTCAAGGTAACACAGAAGCATAATATCTTTTATATTAAAAAGACGTAATAATTTAAATAACATTTTTTAGGACAATTATGTAACCTCTTTTGGAATAAATTCATTACGCAAAATAAATCACAGTGTAAAGCAAAAACAGTTATACTCGCCAGAATGATATTTAAACTTCATGTTAGATAGATAGAAATATACATAAACACTTTGTTAACTTTAAAAAATCCAAGGCCATCTGCTTCTATAAGATATCAATAATACGATTTAATCATTTTCATTCAAGTTTAATTTTTAGTCTTACGTTGGGCTAGGGCCTTACAAGACTAGGGCCTCTTATTAGAATACAAATTCAAATCAGAGGTTCAGTCCCGAGAAAAAGTTCCTATACATGTCTTACAAGCTATGATTACGACCCTTTTTAAATTTCCCGCGGGGGTCCTAAACTCGTGGGCGGTCTTGGGAATTCCCATGGTCAAAAAGTTAAAGTTAAAGTGTCTCCCTTCTACGTCCGTGGCCTCACATACACAATTGGGATGTCCAGTGGAAGTAGCTACCCCAGAAATGATGGACAAAATTCACGATATGGTTCGTAGTAATCGACCTATCTAAGTGCGTGAAATAGTTGAGGTCATGGGCATATTGCAAAATACAATATTTTCAAATTTGTACAACAATTTGGGTTTGAGAAGAATCTCGGCAAGATGGGTGCCGCTGTTGCCATCGGTGGGTAATAAACGTAATAGAGTGGTCGACTCTGAGGCTCCTTTAGCCCTTTTCCATCGCAATCCTGACAAGCTTCTGCGTCGATACAAAACTATGGACGAAACATGGATATACCACTACATTCCAGAGACAAATGAATAGTCAAAGCTGTGGCTTTTTGTAGGCGAACGGGCTTCAAAGAAAGCGAGTAGGGTGAAACTGGCCGACAAGGTGATGTCCACGGTTTTTTAGGATGCCTGCTAAGTCACCTACACCTATTACTTAAAAAAATGATAAAATATAACTGGAGATTATATTATTCGTCGTTATTGCAACGGTTGAGAAAAGAAATCAAGAAAAAACGGAACCCTCTTCCATAAAGACGGTTGCACACCTGCGTAGTTTCGTGGGCCAAAATTATGGAATCAAAAGATTGAATTATTACAACATCTACCGTATAACAATGGCTCTGTGGACAGCGATTTGCGTCCAACGAGGAGGTCATTGCCCAAACACCTATCTGTTTTGAGGAACTTCCAAAATCCAACTCTTTGGACTGTTGAAAGAAGTTGGAAAAATGCTTGGAAAGGTGTATAGTGCTAAAAATCAAAGTGAGATCAAATGAATGAAGTACCATTACACATACGGCAACAGTTTGTAGAAAAAAATACTGAAATAATCACATCATGACATCTGCACGTCTAATCACGTTTGTGGAATGTAGGCTAACTTAATCCAACACTGCTCGGTAGAGGGACGATACGGTTAATAGGAAATGCAGCATCGTCCGAGGTACGACTTGGCTGGTAACTGGTCTTCCAGTCACTTAAGGTACTTGCGATACTAGTATTCCACCGCATGAACGCAAAATGGCGGGCTGGTGCTTAAACTGTTAGTGGTATACGTCGTAAAGATAATGAAGTTATGAAAATATTGAATGGAAGGCAGGTTGAGATTTCGCGCGTATCAGAGTTAAAGCATAAAGGAAAGGCATTTATGGAAGTGAATGATGGCAATTTGGCTGTTTGGTCAGGAAATCAAACGGAAATGGTGCATAAGTAGAGCGATTGTAAGATGAAGCGCTTAGAAGCTTGGTAAAGGATACATAAGCAAAGAAAATAGTTGCTGAGTGATAGCTTTGTTTATTTTAGACAAAATGGATAACTGCAACTGGTCCGTAGTTAAACGGATCGGTCTTGTCATTTACTTCCCCAATGAAGGAAATTACTCAAAAGGCAGGTAGAATGAATAGAGCTTAGATAGGACTGGTACTAGCTCATGGGAACGTTTTCTTAGACAATAGTTGGGATACCGTATGCTCCGCTCGCCTTATTGAGATCAAGCCTACTGATGATCGATTCTAGGAGCTTGTGTCGAAGGAGAATTGGTTTCATAGTTTATAAAGAAGAGTAGACGAAGGGCACACCTTTTCCAAAATCCATACATGAGTTTGATTGGGAGACCTATACATTCAACAGAAGAATTTCACAAAAGGAGCAAATATTTAAATCATATCTCGTCAAATATGTTATTGTCCAAAGAAGTAATACTCCTACAAGCGATGTTGCCCTTGAGGTAGACTCCTCCTTTTTATCGAAAGTTACAGTGAATGTTGTATTGGGGAAATTGCAAGTCGAGTGAATCGGAGTTTTCAGAGGAAACTTGTGTTTCAGACCGAAACTACACTTCAGGTTGTAAGTGTTCAAGATGTTGGTGAACAGCGTTAAGAGTATACCTATGTCTGAATATACACGGTGTAAGTGATGCACTGATAACGACGGCTTTGTCCGATTTTGGTCTTTGTGAATACTAAAGCACAAATCTTCGATTGAAAAATATATACGTTTGGTAAACCTAGTTTTCTTATTACTGTAAAAAAGTTAAGATCGAAGATGAGTGTATTTCTTTGAACGGTAAATATTGAAGTAAAGTTTGCGATATCAAGGCGGTATACTGCATAATGGGATTAAAATACTGGAAGGTGGTTCGGTAAAACACTCGGCTTCATTTTAATTTTAAATAGCTGGTGTGAAACACCACACGACCTTCCAAACAATAATCTATGTCAGAAAGACGTTTAAAAATTCATGTCAGATAGAGATGAATAGACATAAATACATGTTAACTTAAAAAAATTCCAATGCCAAACGCTTTCTATAAGATATCAATAATACAGTTAAACCGTATTCGTTCATATTTAATTACTTTTTGTAGACTTACATTGCGTTATATTAAGAAACTTCTTAAAGAAAAGATACGTATAATTAAATTTTCTTTAAAAAATATGTCTACACCTTCTCTTATGAAATGAATCGTTATTCAGTAATTGATAAAATTTGTACTAACCCTTAAATTCCACCTTACGAAATTTTCTTGTCGCCAAATTATGCGTCGCATCAAAAAACTGCATATAGAAAATATTTAATCAATATGTTTAAGGTCTATATCAAGGTATTCTTATATCTTTGAAATATGCAGCTGTTTTAGGAATAATTGATAAATACCAAAAACTGCCCCTGATAAGCACCCTCTCCATCTGCTGGATTTCTCACAAATTATAATCAGCTCTTAACGAAATGAAAAAAAGCTCATGCACACCCACACATACATACACACACACGCATACACACACAAACCCACACACAACAACACACACACACACACACACACACACACACATTCACACACACACACACATACACACACTCACACAGACACACACTCACACACACAAACACACATACACACACCCACACACACACACACACACACACACACCACACACACATACACATAAGCACACACACACAGACAGACACACACACAGACAGACATACACACACACACACACACACTCACACGCACACACACAATACTAACACTAGCACACACGCACACACGAACACACGCACACATTGATCCCCGCACGCACGTACGCACGTACACACACACCCTCATACACTCAACCGCACAAATGCATACATGCACACATGTACACATAACACACACACACACACGCACAAACCCACACACACACTCACGTCACACACACACACACACAACAACAAACACATCACAAACCACATACACAAGCTCACACTCACACAGACAGGCACACAGACACACAGACAAACAGACATACACACGCACCCATGCACCCTCACACGCACACACACGCAATACACGCACACACTGACACACGCACGCACCTACGCACGTACACACGTACATACACATACGTTCATACGCACAAACGCACACATGCACATATCATACACAAATACACACACACACACACACACACACACACACAAACACAGACAGAAACCCCCACACACACACACACGCGCACACACACACACACACACACACACACACACACACACACACACACACACACACAGATACGCGCACACACCCATGCACCCACACACGCACTCACACGCAATACAAACACACCCACCCCCCCAAACACACACACACACACACACACGCACGCACTCAGACGCACGCACGCTCTCACGCGCATGCACACACACACACATACACACACACGCACGCCACACACCGCACACCACACACCATACACCACACACGACACACCACACACGACACCACACACCACACACCGCACACACACCACACACCACACACGTACACCACACACCACACACCACACACACACACACACACCACACTCCACACACCACACACCACACACCTCACACCACACACGAACGCGTGCACGCACGCACACGCACACAAACACACGCATAATCGATGTGTAAAGTAATAACTCAATTTTGCGTTAGTGAAGAAAAGGTCGATTGCATGACCTTCTATACCTACACATGTAATATGTAGGTTGGAAGGTAATAATAAAATTTTCCTTAACAAGTTACGAGAAAAACTCCATATGATGCAGAGTTTATTTGTGACTGTATTCGCAAAAATCGTCGATAGTGTAAAACGCTTTAAACAGATAACCAGGTAGGGGTGTCCTCACAACTTGCTAGGTTTGAGTTTATTTGTTTAAAGCGTTTTACAGTAGGGAAGATTTTTGTGAATAAGGGATGTGGATTTAACCAGAATATTTAAAATTTGATCTTCCAGCCCACATATACATATGTAGGTATAGAACGTTATGCAATGGACTTTTTAGCGCAATTTACAACGTTTCGGTAAAGGTTCCCAAAGAGTCGTAATTATGTCTGTGTTTGAAAGTGAGGATGTATGTGTGTGAGTATCCACGATAACTCCAGAACGTCAACATGGGCGCACTTAAGCCTGTTTTATTTCTCCAGGATTGATTAGATTTTGGGAATTATTTCTGGAACACACGCGTATTTCAAAAAGCTCCTAAGGTAGAAGTGTTAGTTAAAATTTTTTCGATATCTAAATAACGGTTAATTTTATAAGAAAAGGTGGAGACATAGTTTTTAAAGTTTTCTTGATAATTAAAAATTATTATTAATTTTATTAAAAACATAAATAAAATGTTTACCTCGAGTAGGATTTGAACCTACGACCTGTACTTTGTTACAGTACCGCGCTAACCAACTGCGCTATCAATGTTCTAGCCCCAATCGATGCAAATTTTGTTTTTATTTTTGTAGAACTGATGTAAATACAACTGATAAGGTTTCGTAATAGAAAGCAAACTAGGATTGAAAATTATTATAAGTTTTTGTTATGAACGAATAAGTTCAAAGGTAAATATGTAATTAAAAATGATTATTAATTTTATTATTATTTAATAAAATTAATAATAATTTTTAATTAGGATTGAAAATGCTTAAATTGTAAGGTATTTTATAAAAGTGGCCGACTTTGACATTTTTTTAAGGTAGCATCTCTAGGCCTATTAACGTCTATATGACAAAAATACGTCCATCTGGCATGATTGTTTTTTATTTTTACAATGCTGCCTATTTTCGTTATGAACGTATTAAAAAACGGGATGCATAATTATCCTAAAAAAAAAGGGTATTAAAATTATTTCATTTCTTTCAATTTCCACCTTGCAGGCTGGGAGCTTATGTTTTGTCCACACCAGATATCTTATATCTTATATTTATCTTTATTACTTTGCTTGTATAAATGAAAATATTATTCTTGGGCAAGGGACTGCATTATTTCACTTAAAATGAATGTTAGAAGTATAAATCTATTAACATATATTATAGATTCACACCTTCGTGTCAGCACAGCACCCCTGCAGTATAGGTAACACGGTCCGACCTGGTTTACTATCGCGTGCTGATATTTCAATTTGCCGACCCGTCGGTCGTTTTGTGTTATTTTGATCCAGCACCTCTGAAATATTGGCCAGACAGCTTATATGTTCATGCAACGTCATTCGTACTGCAAGAGTTATGCGAACTGTCTAAACTAATTTAAAATGAAATTTTAATCGACTATTACCACGCAAGCAATCATTGTATTTTATTATTAAATGTGAAGATTTCTATATAAATTATATTTAAAAGTTAAATGAAATTTATTTATTATGTATGATACTAAAAGGTACCTACACAGTAAATGGGAAATTAAATATAATAAATATTCTTTTAATGTTAATTTCTATTATTTAGAATTTAGTTGGGTTGTTTGCCGTTATATGGATGTTTATTAATCACGCTTTTGATTTTAATAACTGTCACGTACAAAACGTTTAGCTATTATATAAGTTAACTTAATTTTTTTATTGGCTTTACTACAAGATTCCCACTTTTTGTAGAAATGATTGTGTTAGTTGTATATTGAAACCCTTACATTTTTTTTTTGAATTCCATGTATTTCTAATAAACTAAAATAAACAACGTACTCTCTTTCATAACTTAGTAATTTTTATTAATCGAACATGTACGTTTGAAACCTTCAAAATTTTTGTTTAGAACACGTGTTTACGATCATTTCATTCATCTGACCGTTCGACTTGCTTTATTTTGTCCTTATTTTTCATAAAATCCTAACCACAGCGATCTAGTCAATTAAATCCACCTTATTCATAACATCCGGTCAATCAAAAAAATTGGCCCTCGCGTAACAACTGTCACCAATGAGTTGGTCATGAAGACCAGTCTGGTAAGAAAGTTCACCGATTTTAATGATAATATCCACCGATACAAAGTGAAATTCTTTTGTACACTTTGAAATTAATCATTTTAATCATAACAGGACAACTAAAGTTAACTTTGAACAGAGAAACTACAATGTCGGGCAAGTTGTAGCAGTGGAAGGAGTTTCTTTGCTATTCGAGTATAACGTGTATTTATAAGATGTAATTGCCACAAATAATTAATTTGTTATTTGTTAGTTACTAAAATGTGAAATTCTACAAAATATACTGCGCACTAGTTTTATACAGTGTGTTCATAAAGTGTGGAAACGGCCCATTATCTCACGAGTTAACTATTTTCAAAGGTAAAGCTCGGACACGTCGATTTTTATTTTTGTTTTTTTATTTGTTTAAAAAAAAATGATTACCCCCACTACCTTATCAGATGTGACGTCTTCGAGAATTTTTTTAAATAGAAACTATATTTTTATATCAAAAATTAACAGCCCATATTTTTCTGAATTCAACCATACCAAATTTGTCACATAAAATATTTTAAGCTACAGTATACTGAGTATAGTGAACATCAAATATTTTTTTCACTATTTATTTAACAAGGAAAATTAGTAAAGTAGTAACCGCTCAATAAACATAAACAAATAACTTAATTACAACAAATGTTCAAATGAAGTGGCATATTGTTGAACGAAAGAGAACGTAAGCTGTTTGTTTATTAAATATAACCAATTTCATTCAAATAAAAATTACTGTAATAGTATGAGTATTAATGTCAAAAATCAAGTAGGCTATGACATGTCACAATCCTTAGTAGTCAGAAAATAAATTCATAGTTGTCATTGCATATGTCAATAATAAATTGTTTTGTTGTGCCACTTCGATTTATAAGTCTATAACAGCATCTTTTTGAGAAGTATTACCCTAAAATTATTTGAAATTACGATGGTACTCTCAGAAAAACAGCGAATAGAAGTTTTAATGATGTTAGGTTATGGTGGTCGTAAAAAAAGTATGGCAAAAGTATGCGACATCTTTAATGATAAATATCCTAATCGTGTACCTATAGATAAAGCGACGGTAAGCAAAATATTGCATAAATTTGATGAGACCGGTAATGTTAAGGATAAATCCAAGAGTGGCAGACCCGCCGTTTCTGAAGATACTCAATTAAATGTATTAGTTGAAGTTGAAGAAAATCCTCATTGTTCAATAATAACTTTATCTACTAACAATGTCATTTGTCGTGGCGCTGTTCATAACATTTTAAAAACGGCCAAATTACATTCTTGCAAAATTAAACTGATACATGAACTTAATGAAGACGACTTCGATAGACATGGAGTTTTGAGTAAATATGCAAGAATTGCGTAATCGAATTAATGGATTTGAAAATAATATCTTGTTTTCAGACGAAGCTACTTTTTGTTTAAACGGTACCGTGAACAGACAAAATTGTCGTTATTGGGCAACAGAAAACCCTAATTGAACAATGGAAGCTTATACCCAATATCCCCAAAAAGTAAATGTGTGGGCTGGGATTGTTAGGAATACAATTATAGGACCATATTTTTTTTGACGGAACTGTGACGGGTAAAAGATATTTAGAAATCTTACAAACTATGTAGTTTCATTTTTAACGGCAAATTTTCCTGACATCAATAACCCTGGTCAAATAGATCCCACCATTTGGTTCCATCAGGATGGGTCAAGTCCACATTATGCTGTTACAGTTAGAAATTTTTAAACCGAACTTTTCCCAATCGCTGGATTGGACGACGCGTTCAAATTGAATGGTCTGCTAGGTCGCCAGATTGAAATCCCATGGACTCTTCGATCTGGGGTTATTTAAAAAGTAAAGTATATGTAAAGCGACCTACCACTTTAGAAAATCTCAAAGAGAGAATCCGTGCTGAAATGCAACAAATTACACTAGTGATGTTGTCAAACATAACCCAAGAGTTCATTGGACGTCTTGGGTATTTTCAAGGAGCTCAACCCATTTATTATAATTATGTTATTCGTTAATTTTTATTACTAATTTTCCTTGTTCAATAAACAGTGACTTAAAAATTTAAAAATCCAAACGTTGATTTTCATTATACTCAGTATACTGTAGCTTGAAACATTTTATGTGACAAGTTTGGTATGGTTGAACTCAAAAAAACATGGGCTGTTAATTTTTGATATAAAAATATACAGTTTCCATTTAAAAAATCTTCGATGACGTCACATCTGATGAGGTTTTTTTTTTGAAAAAAAAATAAAAAACAAAAATAAAAATCGACTTGTCCGAGCTTTACCTCTGAAAATAGTTAACTCGTGAGATAATGGACCCTTTACAACGCACTGTATAATTAGATTGCGTTATTTACTTTTTCTACTTTGCGTTCGTATGAAAGCTGTTATGAAACTGTGTTGAGTTTCATAAGAAACGAAAATGATACTATAATAAAAATAATAGAAGCAGTACAATTTATTTTTATAACTGTGGCGGCACTTGAACTGTAGTGACAACCATCCGTCTAATTAAGTTAATATTGAGAAATAAAAACAATGCTAATAATAAACCGCTATAATTTCGTTGACAGGTACGTTTCTGCGCTGATTAGAAACAATTTCGTTAATCCACAAATGCTTTGACTGTAGATTATGGGAACATGCTTTAAATAAATTTCCTAAAGTATATATAACCTCAAAATTTATAAAATGTAAACATTACACCTGTAATTAGAAATTATTATTAATTTTATTAAATACATAAATAAAAAGTTTACCTCGAGTAGGATTTGAACCAACGACCTGTACTTTGCTAGAGTACCGCGCTAACCAAGTGAGCTATCGAAGTACAAGCCCCAATCGATGTAAATTTTGTCTTTATGTATGTTGAATTGATGTAAATTCTAAATTTAATGAGATAACAAACAAATTACTTATATTAATGGAACGTGAGCCTGCAATATCGTAAGGATTCACACATACCAAAGCAACTAGACTAATATTAAATTATTATAAATTTCTGTTATGTTCATAACAAAAACTTACAATAATTAAACCTGTACATTGCAGGTAAAAGGCTGGTAGGTAGCGGACCGCGAAAATTCTATTATTGCAACAAACATTTTTTAAATCGAAATTGTTACCGCGATAGGAAAGCTAATTAATGGGGTTTAACATATTTTATTAAATGTTAAGCCGTTATTTGGGCATGGTTTTCGGGAAAATTAATTTTTGTAATTAATATTTGGCTAAGGGTTGAAAAACATGTGTTTGAGGTTTGAGTGGCAGGTGTACGCTTAAAATGTCATTAGTTAATATTTAATTACGTCGGTACACACTGCAATCAAAGACGTCTTTGTTTGGACGTTAAAACTTGAGACGTAAATTTAGCGCTTGTTACGGATGAATGCGTATTTTTAAAATTAAGATGTTCAATAGTTAATATTAAACTGTTCCAATGTAATAATTTTTTGTTTATTTTGTATTACTTTTGAAAAATGGGGGTTGATTGCGGGAGTAAATGGACTTAGTTTGAAATCGGGGAAAAAGGGAGCGACAGTTAGAGAGTCTACGGAGCCAAATCGTGTTGGTTAATTAAATACCCCCCTCATTGTAAACAGTTTGTCTTTAAAATAATTCTTGCGTGTACATTTTTTTTTGAATTAGCCAACGCTAATTTGTCGGGTGTTAGTTTTAATATGTTTTTGAAATATTAATCTATAAACAACACCCTTAACCGTCGTACTTTCAGCCAAAGCACAAATTTCTGATGGCGTGCTTTGCTTCTGTGTTATCCATTTCTCTAGACATAAACAAATTATTTGTTTGTATTTTTGAAATATTGCGTTTCAAATTTATTTTCGTATTCATAGCAACCGCGCTGTTTGTGCACCTGGTAAATGTTGTCAACACTCATGAAATTCTCTAGTTTATAAGAAACTAATTTTTTATATTAAGAAAGAGCAAAGAGAAAAAATATTATATGATAACTCGTTTATAAGGGCTTCTCTCGCACTCATTCGTTCGTACCAGAAAATCCTTCTTATAAAACTCATATTATAATATATTATTATATAACCGAGCTTATGACTAAAATTATTCATACTGTGTGTTCTTGGAAAGCAAAACACACTTAATTTAATATTCTAGTGTAACACGGTACCCTATCATTAAAAGACCAGTTTGAATTTACTTTAGTTGAGCACATCGGCTTATTTCCACAGTTTCTGCTTTTATAGCGACACGTTTCGGAAGAGAATGCGGCAGAGCATAAATAGGAGAGAACAGTAACCACTCAAAGTGAGAACTTAGGAACATATGAACAACATCGGAAAAGGCGAAACGGAAAGATCAAGAATAGTCAAACATGTCTGGAACAAGGACCACCGCATCCAATGGGATAAGATAGTGGTAAATACGAGAAGTTCTAAAAAATATGTAATGGATCAGCGTGTGTGGATCAGCGGTAATGGTGTTAGACTTGTAAGTGTAGTAACTCGGTACAGCTCCCAAGTCAAACAACTTTTCAGAAAGCTTGAAACATTGATGAACAAGCTAGTACTAGAGGAGAACTACCTAGACTTCCTATGCAAAGCTCATAATAGCAACGTAATACCAACCGGACTCAACATCAAAAAAAACAGCAAAAATATCACAAACTAAAGAGAGCAGCGAGTCAAAAACAAATCAGACAAAACCGTTTCTGCAAATACCAGCTCGAACAAGAATTCCGTGAGATTAGAGAAACCATTCAAAATCGAGTAAATGAACAAGACTCTGACAGGTTAAATACGGCTACTAGAAGTAAAGATTGAAAGACCAAGGCAAAGCACAAGGAAATTCAGCAGAAGAAACTAGAAAAGCTAATGAAGGGAAGAAAGAACCAACCAACATCCATCGCTAATACACTGTTTTTAAAGAAGTGGAAAAAAATTGAACAAAACATAAAACGTATATTCTTTTAATAACGTTTGAAAAACAGGTATTAAATTAGCTCTTGAAGAAGCCGAAGAATAGATAAGTAAGGTTAGATCGGTCCTAGATTCATCTAGGCATACTCAACGTAACCTTTCTAACCTAGGGAGGTGAGCGGTCATTTGAAGAATGACCCATCAAGAAAAATTCTGGCAGACAAAAGAAACGTGAGTAGTATAGCAAATTAATCACCGTGCACGTATTTTGTTTCAAGGTCACAGGTTTAACATTTAAAGGTTGCTAAAAAGGCCACGTGGTTTATTGCCAAGGCCACGTGTTAGGTACGTTTCAAGTCATGTTACGAGTCCTTCAAGGTCACTAGAAAAGTTACTAGACTGTTGATTATCCTGAAGGTCATTGAAGCAAGTCTATGCATGTTTCGAGGCCAATTTCTGAGAAATCAAGAAGGTGGCTCATTGTTTAAAGTCTATGCTTTCAAGGTCAGATAATAACGCTCACAATGAATCTTCAGACATCTTACATATATATACAAATTGTAATTCAAGTTAAATGGATTGTACTGTAATGAGTAAAAAGCATGCAATTGCAAAATATCCATATAGTATGATTTGTAATATTATATTCAAGTACTGCATAAAAGTGTTAGGTTGGTAACCCTGCTAAGTCAAGGTCAAAGGTAAAAGTTGCAAGGTAATCAAAAATAGTATTAAGGTCGAAGACTTACGGTTGTGTCATATTTCTTAGAAATATAAAAGGTGAAAAGCTAAAAATAGAAATTGCCAGGTAATCATAAATAATTTTCAAGGTTAAACTTTTAGCGGGAAATATAAATTTTGGAGCTGATCATCATATTTCTAGTCAAGGTCAACAGTAGGTATTTAACAAGTTTAAGCATGTTGTAATATTAACGCATATTTCTTATAAAAAAGCGAGCTGTATGTTGAGATCAGTCTGCAAAACAAGATGACATTTAAAAGATATTGATGATGTTATAAATGCTAAGATAATATTAATTCATATAACACTGTATGTTTAATAAAATTTGTATTATCGTCCTGCTTATCTAATGTATAGCATTTATTGAATAAAGAAATAGCTATGATTTGTTTTCCCTTAAAAATTCTGAAATTTCGTATACAGGTAAAAATTAGAGCGCCAATGATAGCAGTTTCAAAATTTTTACCAAAAAAAAAAAAATTTGATAAAAAAAGATGTTTTACCAAATGAAAATTTATATTTTAAAGAAGTTAATAAATCACAACCAATGTCCTTTACCCAAAAATTTGAAATTTCGTATACAGGTCCAATAAATGAGCGCCAATGATAGCAGTTTAAATTTAAAAAAAAATGTGATAAAAAAAATTTTGTTTATCAATTAACAACGTTGTTAATTGCTTAATAAATCACAACCAATGTCCTTTACCCAAAATTCTGAAATTTCGTATACAGGTCCAATAAATGAGAGCGCCAATGATAGCAGTTTCAAATTTAAAAAAAAAATGTGATAAAAAAAAATTTTGTTTATCAATAGTAACTGAAAATTTTCTTCAATAAATTAGAGCGCTAATGATAGAACTAAAAATTTGGAAAAACTTGAAGGTCCTTTTATTTGGAATATTAAAAAACATTTTCCTCAATTTAGGCAGCAATAAAATATTATAATAAAAATGGTTAACTAATTTGTAAATAGTTTTTTTCAAAATAGATTGTAACGATTTTCATGAAATAAAGTAATAAAACCTCACAATGAATCTTCAGACATTTACATATATAACACAAGCAATTCAAGTTAAATGGATTGTACCAATGAGTAAAAGCATGCAATTGCAAAATGCATCCATATAGTATGATTTGTAATATTATATTCAAGTACTTAGAATGGAATGCATAAGCAAATTTTTAAACGATAGACGGTTTGAACAAAAGGATAGTTTTCGCAACATTTCTTAGAAAAGCTATAAATAGAAATTGAAGGTAATCATAAATCTAAGAATAGAATTTTCAAGATCTACTCCACTTGAAGGTCACGACGATGATCTCATAAGCTATGCATAAAAGTAGGTCATGAGTTCATTGAAGGTGAATACTCCACTTCAAGCTAAAAATAGAAATTGCAATGTCACCATCCTCATCATATTACAAGGTCAAGGCCGAAGCTAAAATAGAAACTGTAATGTCATCATCATCATCATCATCATATTACAATTCTTAGAAGTCTATAAAATAGTGTGTTCAAAGGTTATTGATCTGTATATCATAGCTAAAATGGCCGGTTCAAGTCCTCACTAAAAGTTGATCGCGTTACAGCTAAAAAGTATAGTGACAGCATGATCGTTGAAAGTAGCTTATGCGCGTAACCAGATATGTATGGTAATCAAAGAGATGGTTCATATCTGCACTAATGTAACATAGTGGGGTCGTTTAGAGTAACAATATAAGGAAATAGTGTAATGGGTAGTGAGTGTTGTGTCAAACATGTGGATGGCATACGCTCAAGAGCAATGGACCAAAGCAACTGACCTGAGAACAGCGGTGGAACGCTTGAAGCAAGAATTTTCAGCATTAGTATTCGATGCCGAACATGAGGCGGTTTACGGGCGAGGTGATTATAGTGAAGCGGAGTGTAACGTCCTAGTGAAAAGTATGAAAAAGGAGTAAAGATATGTGAAAAGTTTTAAATTTAAAGGAAATATAGAACATGTTTTGTAGAAGAATTGAAAGCCGCGCAATTGCATCAGTTTTGCAAAAAATGGATGGCATCTCTGATGGTAGTAGTTCATCCTCATCAGATGCAGATTAGCCTATCGATACAATTATCAAAGTGCACTCCTCTAACATCATGATGCAGTAATATATAGGACAGTTCCGGTGTCAACTATAATTCATAAGCGTTCTCGAATCAATAAAGATGGATCTATCTGCATTGAACAGTAGCACTTTGTAAATCCTTCACGAACGTAAAAGACGCAAAATATAAAGTGATTGATATGAATACTATCAGTATGGGAAACATATTATCATTGAAACCCAGAACTTTAAGTGCATACTTACCTTAGGATTTTATGAATAGTTCAAAGAAGATCGCATTGAAAAGCAATATCTGGTTGAGAATGATGCATTACCAGCGCCGGAACTGTAGGAAAGATGACTAATTTAACATTTCTGTAAAAAATAATAACATATATATCTATGTATAATTGTTTGGAAATAAATTATATATTTTTGTTGCAAAAAAAAAAAAAGTCTTCTATTTTGATTAAATGAAGGGTATATCATAATGAAGAGAGCTGCTATTGATGAGACTAAAAAATGGGTGTATAATAATATGGTGTCTGCAGCTATATTGGCTAAGCTCTTCAAGGTTAAGATTTATTGGTATCATATTACAATTCATACCAACCAAAGCAATATCTGGTTGAGAATGATGCATTACCAGCGCCGGAACTGTAGGAAAGATTGCATTAGCGCATATACAACACGCTAACGAAGACAACCAGACAAAAAAAAAAAAATGTACGTGTGTCTGCAGCTATATTGGCTAATCTTCAAGGTTAAGATTTATTGTATCATATTACAATTCTAACCAATCTTCAAGGTTAAATTTTATTGACAAGGTATTGAGAAGGTATAATATTACAGTTCTTATGTTAGACTCTTAAAGTTCTTAGGAATAGCAAATAAAATATACATATTATTACATTTTGTAATCCTTTACTGCATATCTATTTATTATTTGTTTTCGCATTCAATTTTCGTTTAATGTCCCAAATATCATCATCATCTTTCCTAATAGGTCATCGTTCATTATATTGTATACTAGAACATTCCTAACTAAGACGTTGTCCGTAACTTATTACAAACCAACAAAGAGGTGTTGTCTATGCATGTTTCAAGGTCATCAAGCCATGTCCACCCTAGAGCCCTGAAGTGGTCTAAACATGTAGCGTTTAAAACAGGTAGCTGTTTCTAAAACAGGTAGCCGTTTCTAAAACAGGTAGCCGTTTCTAAACAGGTAGCGTTTAAAACAGATAGCTGTTTGGTAACTTTCCTCGAAGGTTATACGAGAGATCCATTGTTCAGGTGAAATAGATTCAACATCTCAATTCTGAGAAATCAGGAACAAAGTGGGCCATTTTCTAGCCAACGGTTCAAAGTCTATGCTAACAATTTTGTGATGAATGAACAAAGACGATCCATTGTTCAGTTATAATTTTAAAATAGATTGTTATCTAAATACATCTCAATTCTAGAAATCAAGAACTAAGACGATGCATTGTTCTAACCAACGCTTCAAAGTCTATGCTTATAATTTTAAGTCACATCTGATAACAAAGGTGATTCATTGTTTTGGCAAAAGCCCTCTGATAAACTATTTCTCAGGTTATAAAGCCTATCCATCTAGGTCAACAAGTCAACTTTTAACATTCCTTGGAGGTAAAATTCTAGGAAATAGCAAATAAGAGTTTTTGAATTCTAGTAATATAATCAGTTCGTGGAAACAAGATTGTTGTCTATGCTGAATATCAAGGTTCCTGTATTTAAACGTTATGCTTACATTCTGGTTTGCAAACCAAGGTCTCCAAGAAATTTTCAAGGATATGTCCTACAGACCGATCTTCCCGACATCAGATCAAAAGCCGAAACCTGCAGGATCAATTCTAAACGAGTCATGGAAAAAGAAAATGATAGGCTAAACCATGGTTATTAACTAAATTGTAATAAAAAGCGTGGCTCCAATAGTCATCCAGGATGTTTCTCAAATAAGATAACCGTTTCCCAAAACCGACAAACAGGCTAAACTGAACTAGGTCAAACCTAAACATCTGGTCATGAGAAGGTTCAAACAATTAGTAGTTTTATATTATAGAAAAGCTAATCACCTACTTTGGGGTAGTACTGATAGGTAGTAGTTTCTATAAATTTTTTATAAAAGCTTTTTCAATAGGCTTATCATCTAGCATTTTGGAGAAAATAATAATTCTGGGTTTATTTCAAGGTCAAGTAGTTTTCGTTATGCCAGAACGCGCTACGTCTCACTGACGTTTGGCATGCTTGTGGGGGATTTAAATGTTTATCACCATCTGGTGGTGAAATCAAGCTTTTGGAGCTCTTTCAAAAACTGAAAGGTTTAAAATGTTGGAGTTGGTCAAACAAAGCTAAAAAGTTGCAAGGTAATCATTCATATAAATCAAAAGTTTTTGATTTAGCATTTTGAAAGGGATGTTTATAATAAAAACTTCTCCGGGATTGCATTATTCAGTAAACTTTTATTGCTAGAAATGGTGAAAGTAATAAGAATGATAAGAAGAAAAAGAATTATTAAGTATTGACAAGGAAGAAAAGACTCGAGGTGTTAATCAAGGAAATAAAAAATTGAGGGTAGATTTAGAGCTGTATGAGGTAAAAAGAAAATGATGCAACTTCAGTGAATGTGCCATGAAAAGGTGCATTATAATTTGAATGAGAATGTTTATAAATAAGTAATTACGGTAGTAATGATAGTTATTAAATATATATGGTTTTAATCGCCTAATAAATTCGATAATCCTTTACCCAAAAATTCCGAATTTTCAATATAGGTCCAATAAATTAGAGCGCCATTGATAGAAAGTTAAAATTTGTTAAAACAATAAATGTCATAAAAATTTTGTTTAACTAATAAAAATTGATATGTAATGAACGTCGTTAAGGCTTAATAAATCGCAACTAATGTCCTTTGCCCAAAATTCTGGGTTTTATATATCAATAAGTAAGAGCAAAAGATAGTAGTTTCCAAAAATTTGTAAAAAAAAAAATGTGATAAAAAAAATTTTGTTTTATCAATAAACTGAACGTTGTTAATTTTGCAATTCACCTTTTCCGAATTAATTTTTTTTGCCTAACACTTTATTTTTTAATTAAAAACACTGAAGTTTTTATCATGATTTATTAAATTATTCAAATTATGTAGGAAAAATGACCCATAAAACTTATATTACAAAGAAAGAAAAAAAAGGTCAATAACATTATCCTGTTATATGAAATGTATGTCAGCATTTCTGTATGTGTCATTTTAAAATAAATAAATACACTTTTTATAATATCAGATTAATTTTAACTCAAAATTTTGAATTTTTTATATTTGAATAAATAACAGCGCGGATAGCATTAAAATAAATTTAGAATATAAAAATTTCAAAACAGTCTTGTGAAAATAGCACATAAAGGTTGAAACTTGCACTTATATTTATATTTATTTATAAATCGAGTCCTTTACCCAAAATTCCAATTTCGGCATGTAGACTAAACAGGCATGAGCGCAAAAGATAGCACTCCAAAAATTCTCAAAACTAAAAGAATGTGAAAAAAAAAAAATTTCAATTATTAATGATAAAGTTTGCAGTTTTGATGTGTAAGTGAACGTTGTTAAGGCTTAATAAATCATAACTCCAATGTCCTTTACCCAAAAATTCTGAAATTTCGTATACAGGTTCAATAAATTAGAGCGCCAATGATGGCAGTTCCAAAATTTACCAAAATGTGATAAAAAAAGATGAATTTTATCAATGTAAATTTATATGTAAGTTAAAGTAAAAAAAAAAATTTGAATGTCCGACTATTTACACAAAAAATTGAGATATATAAAATCATATGTATATTTCAATGATATACTGCAATTGAATATCTTATTTTTATGCATTAAATTCATATTTTAGAGGTTATGTTTCAAATGAAAATTTTAACACTTCATCTTCTGTTCACTTATAACATCGGCTTAACTTTTCTTATATATATATATATATATATATATATATATATATATATATATATATATATATTGTGTGTTAATGAAAATAATAAAGTATAAAAATTTTATTGAAAAAAATCACAACACTACTTAGTACCTAATTATAAACTAACTTAAATGTCTAAACTATCCAATATTCTTAACGCATTTTGTGTATTTTTAATGTTCTGTCGCAACTTGTAAGTTGTTGTTCGCTGCAGCCAACTCATTATTTAATCGCTCCACTTTTGACACTTCCGATTTTTCAAATTAATGTATGTTGATAAAATGTTCTGCAACCACCTAACACTTTTATTTTAAATTGCTGCAAGTTTGTAGGATCGAGATATTGCTTGGATGGTGGTGGTGAACACACTGGTCGTATTAATTCTACATTTTTTCCTCCGTATTGGAGGAGTGTTTGGTGTGGTGGTGGTGGTGGTAGTGAGCTTCAACCCTCCATATTGAGGAGTGTAGGTGGCTGCAGTGGTGGTAGTGAAGCTACAACTGTGGTTGCGGCGTGATGCTAGAAAATAATTGGTTTGGTTAATAATATTTTATTAAGGAAATCACCACAAAAACAATACATTAAGCAAGGAATACTTACTTTTCAAAAACCTTGCAAAATCGTCGTCCTCTACATCACTGTCGCGTATAGAGATGATTGGTATCTCATTTTCACTTACAAGTGTCTCAACAACTTGTTTTGAACACTAATACATCTTGCAGTATGTTGGCTTTTCTTTGTAGTGACAGTTTTGAGCGTTTGCTGTTTGATGCCATTTTATCTGTATAGTATGTATGTATGTATGTAACTACTGAATATTGAAATAAAATTATTATTATGATTATATACATGTAAATTTGTTAACGTTACAAAAAGTGGAAGTGGTTACTATTGAGCTGTGCAAGCAAAGGTGATGAATGCATCATAATCTAGACATGAAAAGGTATTTCATGCCATGTCAGCAATGTTAGGTTATTAGATATTAAGTAAACGCCCACTAAAGATAATACTAAAGAAAGTGCAATATCTGCATCTTTCTGAACTGAACTCTTAATACGCAATCTAAAGGCAATGAACTAAAGATGTGAAAGTATCAAATTTCATTTTCATATAAGTCGAGTTTTTATGCTGCATAAGGTCAAATAAAGTTATAACAAGTTTGTGATATTTAACCTTGAATTAATTAAGCGTTTTTTAGTCATCTTAATAATGACTGAATCAATGATGTTAGTTTGCACATGCGGTTAATGTTTGGAACAAATTTCATATTAGATCGTTAGGGAGTACTGATTTGTATTTAAAACGAACGTTCTACTTTTAGCTGATATTTTCGAAATTTCGGTAAACTTGTTTAAGTACTTAAAATTTGATCCTCTGCACTATTGTACAGCCCCAGTTTAGCATTCGATGCTATGTTTAAATCAGTAACAAGATGTTTATTTGTTATCAATGCTTGAATCACTTTTCTTCAGATCACCTTCTACAAAACATGTCACTCTATCATCAACTAATAAATGTTCAGTCAGGATGTTATTGGATCTGTATACGAAATTTCAGAATTTTTGGGTAAAGGACATTGGATTTGTGATTTATTAAGCAGTTAACAACTTTAACTTACATATAAATTTACATTGATAAATTCATCTTTTTTTATCTCATTTTTTTTTTGGTAAATTTTGGAACTGCCATCATTGGCGCTCTAATTTATTGAACCTGTATACGAAATTTCAGAATTTTTGGGTAAAGGACTTTGGATTTGTGATTTATTAACAGTTAACAACTTTAACTACATATAAATTTACATTGATAAAATTCATCTTTTTTTATCACATTTTGGTAAATTTTGGAACTGCCATCATTGGCGCTCTAATTTATTGAACCTGTATACGAAATTTCAGAATTTTTGGGTAAAGGACATTGGAGTTATGATTTATTAAGCCTTAACAACGTTCACTTACACATCAAAACTGCAAACTTTATCATTAATAATTGAAATTTTTTTTTTTTCACATTCTTTTAGTTTTGAGAATTTTTTGGAGTGCTATCTTTTGCGCTCATGCCTGTTTAGTCTACATGCCGAAAATTGGAATTTTTGGGTAAAGGACTACTGATTTATAAATAAATATAAATATAAATGTACGCAAGTTTCAACCTTTATGTACTATTTTCACAAGACTGTTTTGAAATTTTTTATATTCTAAATTTATTTTAATGCTATCCCTTGCGCTGTTATTTATTCAACATATATACAAAAATTCAAAATTTTTGAGTTAAAAATTAATCTGATATTATAAAAGAGTGTATTTATTTATTTTAAAATAGACACATACAGAAATGCTGACATACATTTCATATAACAGGATAATGTTATTGACCTTTTCTTTCTTTCTTTGTAATATAAGTTTTATGGGTCATTTCTTCCTACATAATTTGAATAATTTAATAAATCATGATAAGAAACTTCAGTGTTCATTTTAATTAAAAAATAAAGTTGTGTAGGCATATGAGAAGAAAATTAATTCGAAAAGGTGAATTGCAAAATTAACAACGTTCAGTTACGTATTGATAAAACAAAATTTTTTTTTATCACATTTTTGTTTTTACAAATTTTTGAAACTACTATCTTTAGCGCTCTTACTTATTGATATATATACGAAAATTCAGAATTTTCGGGCAAAGGACATTGAGTTGCGATTTATTAAGCCTTAACGACGTTCACTTACATATCAATTTTATTAGTTAAACAAAATTTTTATGACATTTATTGTTTTAACAAATTTTGACACTGCTATCAATGGCGCTCTAATTTATTGGACCTATATGAAAATTCGAATTTTGGGTAAAGGATTATCGAGTTGTGATTTATTAGGCGATTAAAACCATATATATTTACATATAACTATCATTACTACCGTAATTACTTATTTACTAATCTCTCATTCAAATTATAATGCACCTTTTTCATGGCACATTCACTGAAGTTGCATCATTTTCTTTTTACCTCATACAGCTCTAAATCTACCCTCAATTTTTATTTTGATTAACACCTCGAGTCTTTTCTTCCTCTCGTCAATACTTAATAATTCTTTTCTTCTTATCATTCTTATTACTTTTACCATTTCTAGCAATAAAAGTTTACTGAATAATGCAATCCCGGAGAAGTTTTTATTATAAACATGCATCCTTTCAAAACTGCTAACTTACTCAAAAACTTTTAGATTTATATGAATGATTACCTTGCAACTTTTTAGCTTTGACCTTGACCAACTCCAACATTTTAAACCTCCGCTTACAGTTTAACCTTGAAAGAGCTCCAAAGCTTCCGATTTCACCACCAGAGGGTGAGTGACTCCAAACATTTAAATCACCACAAGCATGCTTCAAACGTCAGTGAGACGTGGAGCGCGTTCTGATAACGAGAAAACTCACTTGACCTTGAAATAATCCCAGAATTATTATTTTTCTCGGGGTCAGAAATGCACCTAGATGATAAGCCTATTGGAAAAGCTACCTTTACCTCAAAAGTAGATTTATAGAAACTACTACCTATCAGTACTACCCCAAAGTAGGTGATTAGCTTTTTCTATAATATAAAACTACTTTCAGATTGTACTTGAACCTTCCCCTCATGACCAGATGTTTAGGTTTTAACCTAGTTCAGTTTAGCCTGTGTTGAGAAACAACCGTCGGTTTTGGGAAACGGTTATCTATATTTGGAGAAACATCCTGGATGACTATTGTATGAGCCCACGCTTTTTATTACAATTTAGTTAATAACCATGATATTAGCCTATCATTCTTCTTGTTTCCATGACTCGTTTAGAATTGATCCTGCAGGTTTCGGCTACATTTCGATCGAACGATGTCGGGTAAGATCGGTCTGTAGGACATGTGGCCTTGAAAATTTCTTGGAGACCTTGAGAATTTGCAACCACCAGATACTGTAAGCATAACGTTTAGCCAATACAGGAACCTTGATATTCAGCATAGACAACAACCCTCTTGTTTCCACGAACTGATTATATTACTAGAATTCAGTAATAGGAACTCTTATTTGCTATTTCCTAGAATTTTACCTCAAGGAATGTTAAAAGTTGACTTGTTGACCTAGATGGATAGGCTGGTTATAACCTGAGAAATAGTTTGCATCAGAGGGCTTTTGCCAAAACAATGAATCACCTTTGTTATCAGAGGTGTGACCTTGAAAATTATAAGCATAGACTTTGAAGCGTTGGTTAGAACAATGCATCGTCTTAGTTCTTGATTTCTAGAATTGAGATGTATTTAGATAACAATCTATTTTAGAAATTATAACTGAACAATGGATCGTCTTTGTTCATTCATCACAAAATTGTTAGCATAGACTTTGAACCGTTGGCTAGAACAATGGGCTCACTTTGTTCCTGATTTCTCAGAATTGAGATGTTGAATCTATTTCCACCTGAACAATGGATCTCTCGTATAACCTTCGAGGAACGGTTACCAAACAGCTATCTGTTTTGGGAAACGGCTACCTGTTTTAGGAAACGGCTACCTGTTTTAGGAAACGGCTACCTGTTTTAGGAAACAGCTACCTGTTTTAGGAAACGGCTACCTGTTTAGACCACTTCAGGGCTCTAGGGTGTGACATGGCTTGATGACCTTGAAACATGCATAGACAACACCTCGGGGTTTGCTTAGGTTTGTAATAAGTTACGGACAACGTCTCTAAGTAAGCTGAATGTATGGTTAGTATACAATATAATGAAGCGATGACCTATTAGGAAAGATGATGATGATATCTTGTGGACCACATTAAACGAAAATTGAATGCGAAAAACAAATAATAAATAGATATGCTCCAGTAAAGGTATTACAAAATGTTACCATAATATGTATATTTTATTTTGCTATTCCTAAGAAGCTTTAAGAGTCTAACATAAGAACTGTAATATTATACCTTCTCAATACCTTGTCAATAAAATTTAACCTTGAAGATTGGTTGGTATGAATTGTAATATGATACCAATAAATCTTAACCTTGAAGAGCTTAGCCAATATAGCTGCAGACACACGCTACACTCTTTCCTCCTAAATTTTTCACCACACGTTTTGCCGTTGAAAGCGCTGACTTTATTGTGTCTGTGAAATTTCCGTTAGGTTTAATTTTTTAGCTATTGTCTTTCGTAAATGCAATAAATTTCCACCATTGCATTTCTTCTTCATATTAGATCGACGTTTACACCCCATTCCCAATTTTCTCTTTGCTTTCATGATGGTACTGACTGCTAAAGCTGCAGTTCGTTCACCTAGCGTTGCGTCTAATGATTTAAAGCGCTCCCAAGCTTTTTTTTGCAAAATTTTATCTGCTTTATGTCTACTTTCTAAATCTCGGTAATCTCTGTAACTGATATCATGAAGTTTGCACTGAGCATCTAATTGATTAATACCGAGGTCACCGCGTGCGAGTCGTTTTTCTAACTTTGTACCAGGACCGCAATACTGGTAACCGGGTAAATGTAATTCAAACGGAAGTTTATTGATTAGACCATTCACCAAACCACCACCACCTACTCTCTTTCGCTTCTTAACTAGCATTGTTTACATGGATGGATAGAAGGGGGTATTTATACCTAAATTGAGAAAAAACAAATCATAGTTATTTCTTTATTCAGTAAATGCCATACATTAGATAAGCAGGACGATAATACAAAATTTCCATTAAACATACAGTGTTATGTGAATTAATATTATACTTAGCATTTATAACATCATCAATATCTTTATAAATGTCATCATCACCGAATTCTTTCTCACGAAAACGACGGTAGTCAACAACTTGCTGTATGAACTTTTCATAAAAACACACCAGATTGTAAGATTCAAGAAATTCCAATCTATAGCTACTATATCCTTTAAATTGAATAGTTCTTCTATACTATGTGAGTTGAATGTGCAAGAACAGCACTTGTAATTTTCTATCATAACAGTTTTCAAAATTCTGTCATATCCTTTAATTAATTCCCAATTGTAATAAATACCAAGATTACTAGATAGAGATTCATAATGTTGATCATAGATTATATCTTCTTCTTCATTTACATTTGACCAATCAATTTCATTTTCAATTTCTTGAGATCGGAAAAATTGTAATTCTACATATGAATACCATCTTAGAAGCTCATTCCATTCTTTCATATCCAACACTACATTATTGCATTGATCACAATTACCACACCAATACGCACCACTGGTGCAAGGTTGAGGTGTGTACTGTATCCAATTTCCAGATGTTTTGCATGATGAGTATCGTTCGATAGTTTATAATAAGTACAATCGATTAAGTATTCCTTAGCTACTTGTTTATACACTTCATCCTTATATTGAAATGATGATGCCCAGTCAGCTTTAGCAGAAGAATAACCTTCATCGTGTTTCTCTTCATTTTACTACTACCATCACTATTTTGACAGCACCAACAAAATGTTAAATTATTCAGATCGCTACTGCAATGATGTGAGGTATCCATATATAACGGTGAACTTCTGAGTTTGGATCGTTCCAGAAATGATTTTATTGCTACTTGCATGACTTTACTTGCCCACAATTTCACTATGACTAAACGCTTAAGAAAATAATTCTAGTATTTCAATTTTACATATGGTGGGGTGCTACTATTAAAAAGAAAATGTTATGTTTGTTGTTTTCAGCTGCACCCAAACTACTTATAAACACATCCTTCGTGTTTAGGAGTGTTTTAAATTCTTCAATTCGTGTTTCTTCTTTTTGAAATACGCATAAAAGCGTTGGCAATACACATTTAAAATCAGCCGTTTCTATCACTATACGTTCACCATACTTAGTATTAATTATATCCATATTCGTTACTTTATACTTTCTCGATATATCGAGCTCGCACGCATTTTTAAAGGGTTTGCAATAGGTGCTTTGGTTTAACCCTGTTAATTCCATATTTAACAATTATGTGTTGCAGACTGATCTCAACATACAGCTCGCTGCAATTTATATAAGAAATATGCGTCCTACATATTACAACATGCTTAAACTTGTTAAATACCTACTGTTGACCTTGACTATAAATATGATGATCAGCTCAAAATTTATATTTCGCTAAAAAGTTTGACCTTGAAAATTATTTATGATTACCTGGCAATTTCTATTTTTAGCTTTTCACCTTTTTATATTTCTAAGAAATATGACACAACCGTAAGTCTTCGACCTTGAATACTATTTTTGATTACCTTGCAACTTTTTACCTTTGAGCTTGACTTAGCAGGGTTACCAACCTAACACGTTGCAATTATGCATTCCATATAGTACAGTACTTGAATATAATATTACAAATCATACTATATGGATGCATTTTTGCAATTGATGCTTTTACTCATTGAGTACAATCCATTTAACTTGAATTGCAATTGTGTATATATATGTAAGATGTCTGAAGATTCATTGTGAGCGTTATTATTACTTTATTTCATGAAAAATCGTTACAATCTATTTTAGAAAAAAACCGTATTACAAATAGTTTACAAATTAGTTACACCATTCTTTTATTATATCATATTTCATATTGCTGCCTAATTTATTGAGGAAAAATGTATTTTTAATATTCCAATAGTAAAGAGGACCTTCAAGTTTTTCCAAATTTTTAGTTCTATCATTAGCGCTCTAATTTATTGGACCTGTATACGAAATTTCAGAATTTTTGGGTAAAGGATTATCGAGTTGCGATTTATTAAGCAATTAACAACGTTCAGTTACGTATTGATAAACAAAATTTTTTTATCACATTTTGTTTTGGTAAATTTGGAAACTGCTATCATTGGCGCTCTCATTTATTGGACCTGTATACGAAATTTCAAATTTTTGGGTAAAGGACATTGGAGTTGTGATTTATTAAGCAATTAACAACGTTCAGTTACGTATTGATAAACAAAATTTTTTTATCACATTTTTGTTTTGTAAATTTGGAAACTGCTATCATTGGCGCTCTCATTTATTGGACCTGTATACGAAATTTCAGAATTTTTGGGTAAAGGACATTGGAGTTGTGATTTATTAAGCAGTTAACAACTTTAACTTACATATAAATTTTCATTTGGTAAAATTCATCTTTTTTTATCAAATTTTTTTTTTTTGGTTTTAGCAAATTTTGAAACTGCTATCATTGGCGCTCTAATTTATTGGACCTGTATACGAAATTTCAGAATTTTTGGGTAAAGGAGAAAAACAAATCATAGCTATTTCTTTATTCAATAAATGCTATACATTAGATAAGCAGGACGATAATACAAAATTTCCATTAAACATACAGTGTTATATGAATTAATATTATACTTAGCATTTATAACATCATCAATATCTTTATAAATGTCATCTATGTGTTGCAGACTGATCTCAACATACAGCTCGCTGCAATTTATATAAGAAATATGCGTCCTACATATTACAACATGCTTAAACTTGTTAAATACCTACTGTTGACCTTGACTAGAAATATGATGATCAGCTCCAAAATTTATATTTCCGCTAAAAGTTTAACCTTGAAAATTATTTATGATTACCTGGCAATTTCTATTTTTAGCTTTTCACCTTTTATATTTCTAAGAAATATGACACAACCGTAAGTCTTCGACCCTGAATACTATTTTTGATTACCTTGCAACTTTTACCTTTGACCTTGACTTAGCAGGGTTACCAACCTAACACGTTGCAATTATGCAGTACTTGAATATAATATTACAAATCATACTATATGGATGCATTTTTGCAATTGCATGCTTTTTACTCATTACGAGTACAATCCATTTAACTTGAATTACAATTGTGTATATATATGTAAGATGTCTGAAGATTCATTGTGAGCGTTATTATCTGACCTTGAAAGCATAGACTTTAAACAATGAGCCACCTTCTTGATTTCTCAGAATAGGGCGTGGCCTCAAAACATGCATAGACTTGCTTGAGGGCAATGACCTTCAGGATAATCAACAGTCTAGTAACTTTTCTAGTGACCTTGAAGGACTCGTGCAAGCATGACTTGAAGAGGCTAACACGTGGCCTTGGCAGGAGTACAAACCACGTGGCCTTTATTAGCAGCTTAAAATAGGCAATGTTACTAACCTGTGACCTTGAAAGGGAACGCGTATGCACGGTGAGTTAGGATCCCTATAGCTATACTACTAACGTGACTGTGGTATGGGATATGGAGAGCAGTATGATTCAACAACTAATGGATGGGGGCGAGTACAAACACACACCAAAAGACCCCACACCATCAATCAAAAGACGGATATACCGGACGCTGGCAAAACACAAGGGGGTGTTTTCCGATTACCAGAGAACCAACTTACCCCACACTACAGCAAACCTCCGTATCTGTAAGTCCTACCAAAGATCCACAAGTAAGGAATTACTATGAGACCAATTGTGAGCTCCAGAAATTCACCGTGTTACTCATTAGCATCATCACGCCCTTATTGGGACAATCCGAGTCTATGGTTAAGAAAAGGCAGGACTTCGTAGAACCATGACCACCATTCACAAATGTGCCTACCGATAAGGCACTAACTATTATAAAGGACAGGTTGGAAAAGGATGAAATGTTAGACGAACACACGCAACTCTCGGTCAACACAACAATGGAGCTTCTGACAATATACATTAGAACTCCATACTTCCAAATAGAAGACAAATTCTGCCCACAAGGATTTTCGATAGCGATGAGTTTACTATCACCCATAGTGAGCAAAAATGTGTATATATATATATATATATATATATATACAGTGTATTAAACCAGAACATTGTAAAATTGTTATTTATGAATCTATTTTAATTTTCTTTTTACCAAAATTAAGAGGACAAAAAACTGTATATTAGGACAAGATAATACATTTAAATTCATGAAACCAAGGCCTACAATGGCAGCTTTTTGGGCCAAAAATTAAGAAAAAGTGCTAGGCATTTTTTATTGAAAATATTTCTACGCCACTGTCTTCAGCATACTCTACGACTAGGTGATGTTGAAAGAAGAATGGAATTTTGTTTGTGGTCTCAAGGGGAATATCTCAACAATGGCAATTTTCTAAATCATATACTGTTCAGTGATGAAGCCACTTTTACTACCAATTTAGTGCTTTCATCTCAAAACCAACGTCATTGTTCTAACGAAAATCCGGAATGGGTAATTAACTGCAGAAGTCAATATTCCCAAAAGGTGAATGTGTGGTGTGGTTCTCAACGAAAGGATTATTGGACCTTTCTTTTTTGAGCAAAATTTAAATTCACAACTTTCTTTGGAATTCCTGGAACATGATTTCATGAACGCTCTGGAAAATATTCCACTACGAGATCATATGAATTTACATTTTCAGTTGGATGGGAGTCCTGTGCATAATGCCGCTATGGTAAGGGAATGGTTGAATACTAACTTTGAGAACTGTTGGATAGATCGTAATAGCCCATTAGCAGAATGGTCACCACGATCTGCAGACCTAACCCCATTAGATTTTTTCCTATGGGGTATGATCAAGAATAAAGTGTATAAATCGCGGCCTCAAACAATCCAAGATCTTCGAGTTCGAATAAGAAACGCTTGCTCCGAAATAACTCAAGGCCAACTTAGAATGGCACAAAGAAATTTTTTAATGTGATATGAAAAATGCATTGAACTTCAAGCAGATCTTGTGGAAGCTTCTACAATTTAGTATTTCTTTGTTTCATTATACCATAATACACAAAATAATGTTTAGTTTTGTTTGATTTTTCGGATAGTTTGTTACAATAAATCTTGTTCTAGTCGATGTTCTTAATTCATAATTTTTTTTTTTCTATTCGACATTTTTCAACGAAAATTGGTATCCATCTGTTTTGAAAGATGCTGAAGACAGTGGCGTAGAAATATTTTTAATAAAAAAATGCCTAGCACTTTCTCTTAATTTTTGACCCTAAGAAACTGCCATTGTAGGCCTTGGTTTCATGAATTTAAATGTATTATCTTGTCTTAATATACAGTTTTTTGTCCTCTTAATTTTGGTCAAAAAAAATTAAACTCGATTCATAAATAACAATTTTACAAGAGTGTTCTGGTTTTAAGTGGCTACACTGTCTATATATATATATATATATATATATATATATATATATATATATATATATATATATATATATATATATATATATATATATATATATATATATATATATATATATATATATATATATATATATCAATATCCGATTTCACGGAAAAACTATGGATATGGCTTAGATAGCCTTCGTAGTTTGGCAACACGACAAGAATAAGCTCGATGACATAAATAGCCGCGCACCATAAAATTGGAGTCAGAACAGAAACTGTCATTCCTGGATGTACTTGTAAACAGGAATTTTTTTATATCGGAATAATTGGAAAATGTGCAAATAAATTTTTAAGAATAGTCCAATGTTGCTTAACTTCTCTATGTAAAGTGTGTGTGCGTCCTTGCGTGCGTGCGTGCGTGCGTCCGTGCGTGCGTGCGTGCGTGCGACCGTGCGTGCAAGTGTGTATGTCTGTGTGGATGTATGTTAGTATCAACGATAACTCCTGAACTAAAGTACCTTCGTACTTAAAATTTTATATTTAAACTTGTTTTCATACGGCTTAGAGCTGCTTAGATTTTGGAAGAAACCCAGCGGTGGGGGGGTGGGTGGGAGATGTATTAGGTACAGTTTTTTTTGTTTTTATCAAATATTCCTACAACAGCTGCATATTCCAGAGATACAAAATTAACTAGATATAGACCTTAAACATATCGATTATGTTCTATGCAATTTTTTGATATGATGCGTAATTAAGCGACAAAAAATTCCTAAGGTAGAATTTAAGTGTTGTTTCAAATTTTTTCATTATCTGAGCAACGATTAATTTTATAAGAAAAAGTGCAGACGTACTTTTTAACGAAAATTTAATTTTACATAAATTTTCTTTATAAAGTTTTTTAATTAAATTAAATTAAGTAAATATGATTGAAAATGCTGAAGCTGTATTATCGATATTTTTGTAGAAGCGGTTGGCTTTGTAATTTTTTTACGTTAACATATATTTATGTCTATTAATCTCTATCTGACATGAAGTTTTAAACATCATTCTGACTGATTATTGTTTTTATTTTCACAATGTTGCCTGTTTTCATATAAAAAAGAGGTTGCATAGTTAACCCAAAAAAATTGAAATTTGAAATTATTTGAAATGCTTTAATTTCTATTTTGTAGGTTGGAAGGTCATGTGGTGTTCCACACCAGATATTTCCAAGTTACCATCATGTTCATTAACCTCGCATCTGACAGAAAGTTTAAACGTCTATCTGACATAGATTATTATCGTTGTTTGTACTATGTTGCATATTTTATTATGAACGTATTACAAAAGATTTTTTTCCTTAATTTGAAAATTAGGTATTCAAAATGAGGATTTTTAAGCCTTATCGTTTAATACTAAGAATATAGTCATTGGTGTTTAAAGAAATTGAATTTTTATTATTTTATTTCTTTTAATTTATACTTTGTAGTTTTGAAAATCCTGTGTCGTTCTACACGAGATTGGTTTAGCTTAGAAGCAAGCAATACTAAATCTGAAATCATACCTTGATGCCATGCATGCTCTTGATTAATTGTTAAAAATTAAATCATAAATTATCGGCTTTTAGATATTTCTTTAACAGAGTTTGTAATTTACCTTTAAATAATGAAAATTGCAACACAGAGGTTAACACCATTTTTCAGATTGCTCAGAACAATGGGTATCCCAAGGAACAAATTCAGAATTTGTTTCACAAAATAGTTTAATTATCTCACAGTGGTCCTTCTTCATTTCAATTCGTAAATGTGTTTAAACAATTTAACACAAATATTTCGTTCAGCAACATTCAAATTCTCAAATCTTCATTAATTAAAACCAAACATAAGAGTGATAGGCTTTTTCAATCCGGTGTTTATAAGTTACAATGTAGTTCGTGTCAATGCAACTACATAGGCCAAACTAGATGCTCTTTCAGGAATAGGTTCGTGGAACACATTGATTGTATTAAAAAGAATAACCACACAACCCAAAAATCAGCCTTCGCAGATCACATTTTATCTGCTAATCATAACTAGATTCTTTAGAAATATTATAAATTCATAAATAATTAAAAGAAAACTCTCAGTATTGTCTTAATGCAGTACTCAATTTTTATAAAAATTATATTTTTCGGAATTAAGTTCTACGCAGTATGTATATTTGCAATACATGTGGCTAACTTCTATCTATTTGGAGAACAGTTGATTAGATTACAGCTGGTCTCGCATTATTTGCATTAATTTTCTTGAAAATTTACTTTAAATAATTAGATTTAGTTGAAGTAAATAATTAAAATTTTTTCCCGTAGGGATTATTTCACAAGTTTACTCGTTTTAGATTATATTTTTTAGCGCAATGGGTTTGGTACATTAATCAATATTAACTTCACTTAGAAGTCGACCACAGGGGTTTAATAATATTTAAATAATAAATTGTTTAAAGTAAAACTTTATAGGGACTAATTCGTCGTGTTTGACAATTCACTCCTATATTTCAACATGGATTTGAATTTTGTTATCCTTCCCGTAATGGGTAATGTCAAGTTTTTAATATTTTAACATAACTAGGTTATTAATATAGTGCTACGTTATTAGTTTATGACTTTTTCTTTTTTAGGATGCTTTTTTAAAATTTTCTGACGCTCTTATGAATTCCTCTTCAAGGCCTTATTTGTTTCACTTGTTAATTGACCAGATTGTTGCTTTTTTAATTTTGAAACTTTCCTTTGATGGAACCTCAGGTAAAAGGGAATTTCTCATTTTAATTCTTGATATGTACGTTAAAACATGTCTAGATATTGATTAACCTTATAGTAGAGTGCTCAACACTTTGAAAAATGCTTAGAGATCCGTTTCTGTGAGGCCTAGGGGTTACAACCTGAAACCTTCACAGAACTAAAGCTTAAGTTGTAGTATGTAAAAATCCAAAAGCCGTCCAAAATCAGCAAGTGCATAGGGGCACTATAGTCAAAAAACATGCACGAAGATAATTGACAATTTAATTAAATGACTATCAAACCAAGAGGTATGTTAATAAGCACAACTTCAATAAATTGCAACTCAATGTCCCTGCTTGGGCGCTAGTGTAATCGTAACAGGGGGTCTTATAGCCCAGGGTTACAATTAGCTCTGGAAAATAATGAATAACTAGAAAATTTTATGCCACTTTGCTCATCGGTAGATTAATAGGTCCAGGTTCAATAGTATTTGATTTTCTTATTAACAAAAATAGAATTGTTTAGATATTGTCGCTTTACAAAAAAAAGGTGTTGCTTCAAACCTGAAAATAAATAATGTAATCTCGGACGCCAATTTGCTTTGAAGGAACAAATAACCCTTAAAAAATAGAAAAGTCACAAAAAACTCATGAAAATAACAAGTAAAAAATAATGACAACAATGAGTTTCACTTAATTTGATTATAATGCTGATCTCTTAAAAACTAATGTTAGTGATTCTTAATTAACTGCCTTAAACTAAAATGTGAATTAATTAACAGTATGAAATAGCTGATGTAATTTCTTTTACATTTGGGTGTAACTGGAACTTCATCAAATAAGGAAATGTTGTCGACTCATCACTTTAAATTTTATTGCACAATTTTGATGGAAGTTGAGGTAAACATCAGATTGGTAATTCCAAATATATAGAAATTTCTTTATTAACCTCCAAACTGAATTGATTATGCAGGGTTCAAAGTAAAATTTGTCAATTAAAATCCCACTTCGTATTAGCAAAGGCTATTGCATTATCTTGCAACGTTAACGTTAAAATAAAATTAAACCCAAAGTAAAAAATAAGTGGTAAGAGTATATGTAAAACTGTATTGCCTGAAATGCAAATGTCTCAAATTACAGTATGATAAATTTAAAAACTCACCATATAAATGTGGCACCCTAAATAAAAAATTAAACAAAGCGAAAATGTCTTCTGCTTAAACACGTAGTTCAAGCAATGAATGAAGGACGCTCAAAGTAACCCTGCACAATGAACAAAAATGACTCGAAGCGCTGAAAGGATGTGCAGTGAATAATAATTGAAATAATTTATTTATGCAACTAACGCTAGAAATGCACTTAAGTTGCCAATATGATCGTAAATTTTAAATATACATAAAAAGGTTTGTTATAGACCACCCCCCCTGAAATTTGGACACGGAGATCACCAAAGCGTAGATTCCAAACACTAAGCTAATAAAAATATTTTATCAAAACCTGATGAAATATAAAAAATTTAGGCTAATTAGAATTTAAGCAAAAATGTAAATGGTGCTATCTAAATTCTAAATATATGACTAAATGGAACAAAATCCTACCCTAAATGTACGAAGAAGTACGAAAAATGCAGTGATGCCGGTCAGGAAAGACCCCTTGCAATACCATCAGAAGCTAATGACGCGCTACCGCGTTTGATTTATTTCAACTTTCTTATACGAATCAAATAAACTTGTATCGATTTTCTTCATATTTAATTTATGTCTTAATATTTTGCGCTTTTCGTCCACTGATAACTTTTCAGCTTCAACAATATGGCGATATCTATGTTCCATTAACAATTCATCGCTTCGTAAAGCATATACCACAATATTCGACGTGGTACTAAATGACAAACACAAATAGACACAAAATACAAGGTTACAATGATCGTAAACACAAATATTACAATACCTTTATATGGTTGTCAACAATATTCGGAACTGCAACATACACAAGCGAAGATATCTAACACAAATACTGCATTAACATGCACGAAGATAATTGACAATTTAATTAAATGACTATCAAACCAAGAGGTATGTTGATAAGCACAACTTCAGTAAATTGCAAATCAATGTCCCTGCTCGGGCGCTAGTGTAATCGTAACAGGGGGAGGGTCGTATAGCCCAGGGCTATAATTAGTTATGGACAATAATAGATAACTAGAAGATTTTATGCCACTTTGGTCATCGGTAGGTTAATAGGTCCAGGTTCAATAACATTTGATTTGCTTATTAACAAAAATAGAATTGTTTAGATATTTTCGCTTTACAAAAAAAGGTTTTGTTTCAAACCTAAAAATAAATAATGTAATCTCGGAGCCAGTTTGTTTTAAGGTACAAATAAACCTTAAAAAATAGGAAAGTCACAAAAAACTCATGAAAATAACAAGTAAAAAATAATGACAACAATGAGTTTTACTACGATACTTAATTTTATTATAATGGTGATCTCTTAAAAAAAATGTTAGTGATTCTTAATTAACTGCCTTAAACTAAAATGTGAATTAATTAACAGTATGAAATACCTGAAGTGATTTCTTTTACATTTTGGATATCACTGGAACTTCAGCAGATAAGGAAATGCTGTCGACTCATCACTTTAAATTTCATTGCGCAATTTTGATGGAAGTTGAAGTAAACATCAGATTGATATGCTGGTAATTTCAAATATATAGAAATTTCTTTATTAACCTCAAAACTGAATTGATTGTGCAGGGTTCAAAGTAAAATTTGGTAATTGAAATCCCACTTCGTATTAGCAAAGGCTATTGCATCATTTTACAACGTTAACCTTAAAATAAAATTTAACCTAAAGTAAAAAATAAGTGGTAAGGGTATAAGTAAAATTGAGTAGCCTGAAGTGTAAATGTCTCAAATTTCAGTGTGATAAATTTCAAAACTCACCATATAAATATGACACTCTACTATGGCTTCTACTTAAACACGTAGTTCAAGCAATGAATGAAGGACGCTCAAAGTAAACTTGCGCAATGACCGAAAATGACTCAAAGCGCGGAAAGGATGTGCAGTGAATAATAATTGAAATAATATATTTATGCAACTAACGTTAGACGAAGTACACTTAAGTTGCCAATATGAACGTAAATTTTAAACATACATAAAAAGGTTTGTTACAGTAGTAAGGTTTTTTTGCAGTAGGTACCTATTGTAAACTGATACAATGACGTGAAAGAACTTAAAACTAGTACCTACTTATTTACAGGTATCCATTTACTCATCATTATACGTATCCGAATCACTTTCCGCCATAAGTAGGGAATGATTTTGGACCGTCATTTCATTTTTGCAGACTTTTTGGCGCATACATTTACAGAAGTCAATACAACCCATTCGCTTGTTTTTGCAAGTGCAAAATTTGCTTCTGCAGTCTGAAAAACGTGTTATGATCAAATTAATGAATAGGAAAATTGTTATTATAAAAGTACCTTTCTTACAACCATACGATGTTAAGACATCCAATTTTTCGTGGAAAGCCGGAAGAGTACACAGTACCTGTGCAATATTGCCTTCCGAATCTACTTTCCAGCCAAAATCAGGCACTTCAGGCAATCGTCAGCGTGCCTGCAATGAATTCTGCTACACTTTAGCCTGATAATGTGTCCTCAAACAATACTGTTTGAGAGCGTCTTCAGTTGGTGGTAATTTTGTAATTACATTTACAGACGATAGGCACATTTACGTTTTTTGCGTAAAGTTTTAACAAAAATTTCTGCATATTTTGAAACATTTCCTTCGAAAATGCGTCAATTCCAATTCCGTTTAAATATGCATAATATTCTGTGTACGTTTTCCAACATATTTTGCCAAATCCTGTTATTTGACTCGTTGTATCACAACCAGTTAAAGCATGAAATGCGGGCAAGTTGGAATTTTAATTTCATGTACGGGTACATAACGCGTGGTGTCTCCCTTTCCAGTTTTCAAACATAATGGTTGTGTCAAAAGTTGCTTGAAATGTACTAGAAGAACTAGAACATCCGTATCAATACATTCTATGATGCAGCGGTCACAACCAGACATTTTTGCCCAAAGAATATGCAACAGAACCTTGTATCTGCTTCCTGCAGACTGTAATATTTTTTCGTTTGCTATTTCAAAGTTAGCTTTATACTACAGGATATTCTTCAAGCCACCACTGCTAACAAAGTTAATGAATTTATCTAAAGAATGTTCATATTATTTTTGCTACAAAAAATTGGTTAGCAGGTTCTTGTTAAATGGGGAATGAATAAATAAGTTCCATTGTTGCGGTAGTGGTATGTTAACATATTCAATTACTCTCTGAATTGAAGGCTGCGGTCCTCTCTTCGACTGAGTTGTACCCTTAATTGAACTTCGTCTAATGATACGAAAGTGGCTCTCTTTATTGTATATACACACTTAAATGGATACCTGTAAATAGGTAGGTACTAGTTCTTTCACGTCTTTGTATCAGTTTAGAATAGGTGCCTACTGCAAGAAATCTTACTACGACTTTATCGGATATACCAAAATATTTGATATCGTTTGTAGGACAGAATAATAAATAATGGAATGTTATAGTCGATACATTTTTTAATATCTACCTTTCATCAAAGACGGCATTTGTCTTTTGTATGTATATTGTGGCAATTAATTATCTACAAACCGCTTTATTAAATCAATAATACTGAACCGTACAGTTTAACATAAAATACCCATCTTTAAGTAAATTACAACTATAACATTTTTTATATATTATTGTGTATTTGGGGGTGTTCGAATAGGATGTGTAACAAGCGACAGAGAAATGGAACTGCGGCGAAAAGTTAGATGCGACACGGCGAACCGCAGTAGGAAAGCTAACTAGCCGAGCGTCTTTAATGCCGCAATTGTAACAGGTGCATACATTTAATTGCAAATCTCAGTTGTAAAAGGTTCAAAAATTATAATTCTTATTTCAGTACGTTCATGAAAGTCAAGTAAATGTTTTTTAAATAATACGATTTTTCGATTCGGTGCCGCGTTTCAGAGTTACGGCGAGTTAATCGTAAAAAACCGATCGAAATCAATGAAATTTTACAACGATTCGAACCGAGATATCGACGATTTATAGTTATTTTTGTATTAAGTGTGCAAAATGAATGTTTTGTAAATCGCAGGCACATGAGAGTGTTAATTTTTGGACGAGGCATGACATTCGAATGTGCCACAAAACTCGAATTTTACCACGAAATACAAACACTATTTTTTCTATAAACTGTTATATTTGAGAAGTTCTTAATTCAAATGAATCGCCCCGTATTTCCTAAATGTTGCAACATAAATCGTATCTATGGAGACATGTTTAACAATACTAGTTTTATTAATATCAATATTATATATAAAAAAGAATAGTTACAGATTTGTATTACAATTTGGAATATTAGTAGTAGTATTGGTAAAATAAACTATATTATCTTTAGTATTTGTTAGTTTTCCTTAAATTAAAAGTATCTTTTGGGTATCTTTTAATTCAAGTGATTGATTCTAGCAATTTATTTTACGCCCTTGTGTGCAAAAGACTGACATTTCGCACACTGACATTAGCATTAAAATACAAACCTTTTTTGACAGTTATAGAAAAAAGTTACTTTCGTACGTAAGGACCTATGCATTTTGCGTTTTCTGTAAGCTCGTAGAGTAGCTTCAAAATGTCGTGGCATCCGCCCCTCCATGCGCATATGATTCAAACGCGTCGGAAGTATTCGACAAATTTGCTACTATTCAACTTATAAATGTAGTCATTCGCTTTATTTACTTCACGTTGCGTTTGTATCCCTGTCGATCGTGTGTATGAAAGATTAGCAGAAGCAACGGACATATCCAGAAGAACAACTAAACGCATTGCATAGGAAGGCAGATCGAAGGCAGTACGTTTGGTTCACCTCGTAAAATTGCATTTGAACAAAGTGAGACAAAACCCGAACTCTTCAAGAAAATTAAACTTCATCGACCAGTTCATAAAAATTATTTCATCGACAGGTTGATGGCTGAACATGGTAAGATTACCACCCTACTATCCAGAGCTAAATCCAATTGAAAATATATGGGCTCAAGTTACAAAAATTATGTAGGGAGTAATAATATTACGTTTAAATTTGAAGATGTGGGGAAATTAGCAGATAATAAATTTAAATCTATTGGTCGTGAAGAATGGAAAGCTGTGTGCAAACATACAGAAAAAAATGAACAAGAATATTTAGAAAAAGAAGGTTTTATTGATGAAGTCGAAGAGCTGATTTTTCGTGTAAATACAGGTGAAAGTGATGAAGAAATTGATTACAGCAGTAGTGACAAAGACAACGACAGTGAATTAGATTCTAACTAATCAAACTTCTGTAGTTATTTATTTTTGTATGTCAATACATTTAAAATGTTTAGCAATTTATGATTTATTTTACATATTGGTATTAGAATTTGAAATACTTCTACAAAAATATTTTCCAATCAAACAAGGAGGGTCTCATTAAGTTGCACATTGCTGTAAAACGTAGTAGTTATTTCAACGTTTGTGTTCTGTCCTCTTATTAGAAGTATTTCCAGTTATAATATTATAATCACATTAAGAAGCTTCATTCAAGTTTTTATAGTACACATTTACACTTATTATTAATTAATCTAAGAATTATCGAACAAATAATTTTTCACATTTTCTAGCCGGCACAATAAACTATACTCTGTTTAACGAACAGATTCAGTAAATGCTCCTCCTACAAATTTGTAGGTGCGTGCTACTAAGTGCGCACAGGCCTTGTTTACAACCATCAAAAAATTACTTTCTGGGTAATACAGTGGTTGACTTACATTCAACAGTTCTTTAATGTATGCATGTGAATTATTGTAGTCCCTAAAATGTATATTTATGTACTTTGAACAGTAATCAAATAATAAACATACCTATTTAGAAATATAAATATTTTAGAATCACACATTTTTACGAATAAAAATTCACTGTCACCAATGAATCGGTTTTAATACGGTTTGAAAACAAGCATCTTTAGTCTAGAGGAATGTTGACATGCTGTACATAACTTGTTAACGTTTACCAATCTGTCAAATCTCATATGAAGTCAAGTCAAATTGTCAGGGCACGTATTTTGGAAATCGAAAAATAACATTAATTTATTTGTTTGTAAAAGGCCATAAGTCGGGCAGGTAAATAGTAAATAAATAGAACTTTTAGCTTACATTTTATTTTTATAGGAATTTACAAGTCAACTCCTTGTTTATGTCACAGGTGTTTGTTTCTCTAAACAAACTGCAAAATGCAATTATGTTACAGTTGAGAAAATCCCCTTAATTCTTTAATAATGAATTATAAAGTCATTATGTTACTCATTGCTTTTACTGTAAATGCCACATTTCAGTCTTGTTTCTGTTCGGGTTTTCTTCAACACAAACTTTAAAATGTTTAAGGTTCGCTTCTTTTCGTCAACGGAAAAATGGCTAGCCGGGCATTTTTTCGGGGACGAAAGATTTCGTTGATCTAAAATAAATGTAATTATTTGCCAATAGGCTACAAAATTGTAGCTAGTATTGAAAACTACTGTTTTGAAAATGAAAAGTACTAGAGCAAAAGCTTTAACCAAATCAAGAATGAAAACACAAATGCTAAATGACAAATTACTTTGACATTTATAGGTTAATATAATAGAAAATTTTTCGTGGTTGTGTGAACCCGGCTAACCAATAGAAATGTGCCATTTAAATTTGGCGCTAACTTGTGGGAGGAGCACTTACTGAATCTGTTCGTTAAACGGAGAATAATAGTATGAACTGAATAAATACTTTGTATTTGTAATAAGACTTTCTGATACATATTTCAATGTAATGAGGCTAATTGATTGATTCTTGTTGTTGGTCCTTAAAAATATAAATATTTAGACCTGCGATCAACGATGAGTTTGAAGAATCCACCTATTCGATGATTGCTAAGATTAACAACCAAAAATCTCATCCGAAGTTATTCTTATTTTCTGCCTATCTGTTGGGTGTAATTCAAAGTTTATAAAACGTTGAATTTCATTTTTGTAAATCCTTAATAAGAACAGCTGATGTTGAACAGGTTAGTTATAATAAAATACTTATCTTTTTGGGATTTTTAATGGTGTACTTTAAATTATACAATCTAAACGTTTCGATAACACTTACTGTTATCTTCGTCAGTAGTAATATTTATTAAAATTGTTAAAGATGTTGTAAACAATTTTGTCAAAGTTGAAAATTAAAACATAAACATCAGCCTGCTATTAATATAACAGTTTGAGAAACGTATAAAGCAAATGCTTTTTCCAATTATATGTTAAATTACCACAGCACTATAATTTAACATAAGTAGTTGAAATTAAATTGAAATTAAAAATTACAAAGAACGTTCTGCATTGTGCTTTTCATTGTTAATAACACTTCAATTATTGATAAAGATATCTCTTTGTTAGATTTAACTGGTTATTTTATTTGATGTAATGTTTGGATTTGTGAATGCTTCTATCATTTTAAAATTGAAGTTTTTCACAACTTTACTTACATCATAACTCGATTAAATTTTGTTAAATGTGTTTTTGGCTGACAAATTTCATTGTTAGCTTTCGTCGTAGAGAGTGTTCTGGTTTGTCATCTTTGAGGCAGTTTAATAATATTTAATTTTATGACCTAGTTATTCTTTACTAAAATTTTATAGTTGGCTTTATGTTTCCCAAACTGTTATACTAATAGCAGACTTGTGTTTATGTTTTAATTTTTCAAATTTGACAAAATTGTTTACTACATCTTTAACAATTTTTAAGAAACATTACTACTGACGAAGATAACTGTAAGTGTTCTCGAAACGTTTAGATTGTATAATTTAAAGTACACCATTAAAAAATCCCAAAAAGATAAGTATTTTATTATGAGTGTTAATGGTGAAAGTTTACATTTTCATAGGTTAGGTTATGTTTACTAACGAAAAAAATTATTTTAGTGCAAATATGAAATATGTAATCCAATACATACATAAATGAAAATTGTTACAAATGATCATTCAATAAAAATCTATTCAGTTACGATATCAATCGTTAAAAAAAATCGATAATTACTAAATTTATTCATTTGCCGTATATTTCTTAAGATGGCATTTTTGCTACCGAAGTTTCCCGATTATAACATCGTTTAAGTTTTTCAAATTGTAGAAAATCACGCCGCGCATCTCGAATGCCACGACGTCTTGTCACCACTTCAGACGTGCGCTAAAAGTAGTATTTTCTATCTGCAGAACAGGTTCAAATGGACCCTCGATTGTCACGTTCCATTCAAAATAATTAAGCACGTTCATAATTGCGAGCTGCGCTTGGGATTTAAGCTGCTTATTACGAAGCATATCTAAAATTTTGTAAATTGTATGTAAATTGTGTAAAAATCTTACCAAATTATCTAGAATTCACTGTACAAGTTGTAGATAGTTTTGAAAAAAAAAAACTGTAACAAAAACGTATAAACAATAATTTCAAAAAATGACAGGGAGGACAGACGCTGCTTCTTAATCACAACACGACAGATTAGGTTTTTTATGGCCGTCCTTCGCTAAGACATGTAGTTGAGAGAAAGAGACAAAATTATGTAATTTTATTATAGAGTTTTATATCGATGAGTCATACCCAATTTTATTTGAATCAAACTTTAACATAAATGATACAGTACGTACATATCGCCTATCCTCTCGAATAAACTAAAAATTTCGTTAATGTGGCAGTGTACCTAAGACTATTAAGTTTCCTAATAACAGTTACTGCTGAAGGGGTTAGCTGTTACAAACCGGAGTTAGAAAAAATTTACTACAGATTTATTTTCCTCATATCGTTGATGTTCGTTAATTTAAATTCGTAGTTAACGAACTAATGTAATAAAAAACATTTGGATTTGTAAAATGAAGTACGTGGCTGAGCATTAATAGATGTAAAATGATAAATAGAAGTCTTATTGCATTCAGTATTTCATTTAATATTCTTTGTTCTTTAAATAAGGCTTCATGTATAGATAAAAATGGTGAGAAATAAATTATGAACAATCCATTAGGCCCTTTGGTATCAGAAAACGTGCAAAGAAAAGCATTCCACAATAAAATTAAAACAAAATACGTAACATCGGATGGTTAATCTATAAAGAATAAATCGAACTTATGGATGAAGTAGTAATTAAGCAATACCAGAGCGCGTTACTAATTATTAAAGCTATGCTTACTTAAATTTATTATACCACGACTGCACATATAAATACTTGGTACATGCGAACGTTTAGTTGGAATGCAAAGTTAAGACATTAACGTTAGTAAATCTTCAAAAATATGCACCTTTCGCAGTTTCTTATTGGTAAAAGTAACATTAAATCATTTGTAGATAATCGATCATTATTCATCTCTTGTTGTTGTAATTGAGACTTCTGAGACTGTAATAAAACAATAAAGTTAATGGAATAAAATTAACTTCGTCTGCTATATTTCCTTCTTTGTACATTTTGCATGCATAATTTATGCTTGAAGTGTTATTGGTTTCGTGATCAAATCTTCAGAAGTAACTAAAGAAAATAACTGGAAATAATCATTGCTTTTAAGCGTAAATATTGTTTTTTTTTGTTTATTTTAGTATCTGACATATTCCTTTAGCAAAATAATATGCAAATATGTTACTTTTCAACCTTTTTAAATTGCCTGCTTGTCGTAGTTCACAAAAAGTTAAATTATTACGTTTTCAACTTTAGATGGTTACAAACATTTTTAACAGTACAAAACCTAAAATTAAGCACTAAAAAAATTAAATACAAGTTCTACATTAATGATTGGTGTATCGGAAATCCAATAGGTGTTTAACAAAACAAAGTCTCTGAAACTGGGTAAATCATGTCAATAACGGTACAAATTTATAACAAAAAGGCGAGAAAATGGAGATTTCACTTTTAAAAACTTTTGTATTTCAAATTAATTAATTAAAGCTAAGTCTCTAAGACAACGTTATATTTGTTTCGATATTTGAACACGGAACTGATTTGCGTTTGGAGAACGGTTATGTTTCCATATTACTGATTTTTGTTTTGTTTCGGAATCATTACGATGGGTCCAGGGGCGCGCCAGGAGCATGTAATTAAAAACATTTGTATCAAAAACTAATACTATAAATATTTTGCATGCTTAGGTGATAAGAGCCCCAACAACTATAGGTTCGGACACTTTAATTTTTAATTCTCTAGTAGCATTTTTAAGTAATACGACATGAATAAAAAAATAATGAATAATTAATTTGAAATACTATAATTTTTAGGCTTATGTTTAGGGACATTTAAATGACTGTTTTTGTTATATTCTTAACGCATTGAAATAAAAAACACACAAAGATTGAAATAGTCTGTGTAAACTTTTTTATTCAAAATACAAAATTACAAACACAAGAAAACAGATAAACAACAATAATAAATGAAAAATATATTTATAATATAAACATAATACATATTATACGGTAAATTAAATACAAACAATGTAAATAAGTCATTAAATAAATTTTACTTTCCTAGCTTTTAGAAAAGAAAAAGTTTGGATAATATCATGAATAAGTTTATCCAGTATGTCAGACTCAATTGAAATTATTGCGAGATCTGATAATCTATTTTGCGCCATTGTGGAGCGTAAATAACTCTTTATGATTTTTAGTTTCGAAAAAGACCGCTCCGTGGGCGCAACTGACACAGGTAATGATAAAAGAATACGGAGTGCTACAGTAAAATTTGGAAAAACTCCTACTAAATCATTTGAATAAATATACTGAATTATTTGGGATATATCTTTTTTTGAATTCGTAATAAATACTTGACACTGTAAAATTTCTTCACATAAATCATCTGCCTCAATATCGGACTGATTTTCATGAGTTAATTTCGCTTGTAATTTTTTGCAGCAAGATAATAGGTATTCTTTATTTTGTAAATTATCTAATGAATATAAAAATTGGAATGAATCCATATGTTCTTTTAATAAAGAAAATCTGTCTTGTAACGAAATTAAAGTTTGATCTATTATACAGAAATAAAGATTTACTTTGAATGAATTTTCAGGATTTACTATAGGTTGATCTTCATGTTCATAATCAAATTGAGTAGATTTTTTACGTCGTCTTAATGGCCTCGCACTACGAAATTCAGTTTCTATGTCAAACTTTTCTGCAGTTAATTTGGAACTTTCAACAATTTCTACAAAACTAGCATCAGATCGATAATTAGTTAAAAATGTATTTAGTTTGTTTAATGCATCCAAAGCAAGTTGCAAATTTGTAATTTGCAGATAAATGTAAATGTAGAAATTTTTTCTCCAAGACATTTTGCTTGGTATTTATATTGTTCGTCGACTCTTGTGTGGTCATTGCAAATTTCAAATAATGCATCAAAAACTTCTGGTACATATTTATAGAGAGGCTTTATGGCATCAATTCTACTTGACCAGCGTGTTTCGGATAAGGGCTTTAAAGCTAAATTAGTGACATGCTTGATTAAGATATTCCATTAGTAGACGCTGAGAAAAGTTTGTATAATTCTTGTGTTATATTAAAAAAAATTATTGTTTCATGGTTGATATTAGCGGCATCATTTACAATTAGATTCAGGCTGTGATTCGCACAAGGAACATAAAAAGCTCGCGGGTTCAAATCTAAAATTCTTTTTTGTAGGCCACTATTTTTGCCGCGCATGTTAGAGCCATTATCATAGCCTTGGCCTCATATTATTTATGTCTAAATTTAATGTTTTTAATAGATCAATAAGAAATGTTGTTAATCCAGCCCCTGTAACATCTAAAATTGGATAAAATGCTAAAAAATGTTCATGTATTTCAGTCGATCCTAATGCTAAATTGAAATGAAAGAATCGAATTATTACACTTATTTGCTCAATATGAGAAACATCCGCAATCATAGTGTAATCTAATATTATTGAAAAATATTTATTTTGTCGACATAAATTTATAATATGATTTTTAATATTAAATGCCATTAAGGAAAGTATTTCATTTTGGATTTTGTCTCCTAGATATGTTGGCATTTTGTGAAATTCAGAATCGCTATTTATACGTCGTGTGTGTTCCGATATAATAGGATCAAACTTTTCTAGCATTTCAATACATTTTAAAAAATTACCATTGTTGCGATTGTAAAGATTATTGCTTTTGCCTCGAAGTGCTAAATTTTGTTTACATAAAAATTTAATTACATAAATTATTCGCTTTATTACTTCATACCATCGTTTACTTTCAATGTCTAATATTGTTTGCTGTAAATAATCAACAGTAGTTTTATTTTTGAACGGTAGAAGCAACTCTGTCCATTTTTTGTAGTTAGTAAAGTGAGTGGAAGTTTTTTCATGGCGGTTCAGGTACATTGCTATATGATGACAGTCATTAAATCCCTGAATAAATCTATTTTGCTGAGAAGGTTCGAAAAGTTTACAACAAAAGCAATAAACATTACTTTTCGTAATTGAGTAAATCAACCAATTTCTATTACATTCTTCACCATTTTCTAAGTTTCTCTTATAGTAACTTTCAGAAAATTTTCGACCTAACAAATCGCGCGGAAAATTAAAGTTTTTTATTTGTTTAGGACCCGTTTTTATAACAGCTTGCCTAGATATGTGAGATATTGGTTCCGGCCAAAGCCCTGGATCATCAAATGCACATTTATTTATTGTATCTGTACCTGTCTCTTCAGTATAGTCCCCAGATTCAAAAATAGGGCTAATTTCTTCAACGATTTGATTATTTTCACTGGGAGTTGGTCCTGGCTGACTTTGTATTTTGAATTCATCTACACTGCAACCGGGTACTGATTCCTGAATTGAATCTGGCACATAATCTTGGTCAGTTCTGGTCGTTTGTTTCGTAAAATACTGTGTTAATCTTGAAGCATTTTTCTCTTGTTCTTCTTGGCGTCTTTTTTTATTAATTAAATTTTGACGCCCGGAGAGTTTCTTTTTCTTTCTTTCTCGAGAGATCTAAATAAAAATATTCAATAAATTATAAATGTAATTATTCTATTACCAAAAGTCTTGTTTGCGTTATTTGCTTTAGTTTTGCTTTAATTATAGGAAAGTATGAAGTAACATTTTCGAATAATTTCGCTTTTATTATTTTTTTTTCTAGATTTTGCAAACATGATCGCTACCCATATTGGTAAATGCGTATTGTTATGTATGTATGTTTATTTTAAATGCAAAATAGCTTACCTTTAATCTTTAATGTTCTTGATATTCTTAAATTCACATTCACTCACAAATATTTTAAAAATACAAGGTACATAAATTCTACACTAGTGCAGTACTGCTTGCTGAAGGAGAATGCAGCAAATAATATGTTTGTTCAATCATAGACGATTTCAAGTAATGCATGTTTTAACAAGACTAAACGAGTTAGAACGCTTGCGCTTCATTTTGTAAATTCGTGCGTGGACAAATTTCCGCCGCCGCGTCGCCCGCGCGCTTCCGCCCCCGCGGCTATATATCCATCGGCGATTTAATATGAAGAGTCCACTGTATACATGATATTAACACGACTATACGAACTATTCATGTTAGAACAAGAATAATTACAGAGATCATAAATAAGTTATAATAAAATAAGGCGATATTGAATTATTTTAATTGCAACCTATAACGAATTTTGAATTTATATGGCTACATTTTTAAGGCGCCTTCGGCGCCTTTGGCCTCCTGACGCCTGTGTTCGCTGACACATTCGACACGTGGACGGCGCGCCCCTGGATGGGCCCATATTTAATCAGCAGTTGCAGTCCGATTTAAAAAATTGTAGGTATTTTCTTAAAAACGACCCCAAGGTGACTTGGAAGTAGTTGGTCACTATGAGTTGTATTTGATCAGCATTTTTGGATCCATTTTGCAGAAATGTCAGCACTCTGCTATGCTAAACTCAATTTGCCTATCCTGAAAATTAGATTGTAAACGGTTGTAATGTTTTCCACAGTAAACACTAAAATTCGTCTAATAGCACGTTTTGTAACTTGCACCTATGTTGCTCCTCTTTTAAATTGTACAATGCGTTTGTGACTGAAACAATCTTTAGTAGGTACTGTATCTACCACTCTGTTGCTTGTAACATATGGTTTAAAAAGCACACCAGTTATGGATCGCTATTTTGTTGTTTGTTGCGTAGACGCGCTGCTGTGTATAAAGTGGCCATCTGCAACGTGTAGTGATTGCGATCAAAACGGACAACTACGTAACGTCTTGGTGAGATTCTCAACCGTAAATGATTCAACATTGCGCAGGCTTATGAGAAAGATCAACGAAAGAGGATCGACGTTAACATTAAATATCTGGTGTGGAACACCACATGTTCTTACGACCTACAAAATGGAAATTAAAACAAATGAAATAATTTTAATAACAATATTTTTAGGATAATTATGCAACATCTTTTTTACAAAAATAGGCAACACTGAAAAAACTGTGCCAAACAGAAAGTTAAAACTTCATGTCAGACAGATGTTAATATGGACATCTAGAAGCTACTTAAAAACATAAAAGACGTTAAATAATTTTCACCTTAAACTTACATAATTATACATATGTACGTATAGCAGGTTATGCAATTGACATTTGTTTCACTACCGCTAAATCGACATTGTGCGTGTGTGTGTGTGTGTGTGTGTGTGTGTGTGTGCGTGTGCGCGCGCGCGCGTGTATGCGTATCTGTGTGTGTGTGTGTGTGTGTGTGTGTGTGAGCGTGTGCGTGCGTGCGTGCGTGAGTGCGTCTGGGCGTGTGCGTTCCAACGCGAACTTCAGTGTTGCGTCGCTCACAGCGCACTGCAGCTGTTCATAGGAAGCCCTTTTGTGTTTTGATAAGTAAAAGTAAGTATTTTTCTTCGAACATTTTTCAATTATTATGACTTTTATTACAGGTAGAGCATTGAGTGCTTTTTTGTACATAAAATGAAAGTTGTAGAACATGGCAGCGTGATTAATTTTAGTCTGAAATTATTATCACCGTACTATAAACTGGTTTGTATCTAATGGGGGTTGGAGATGGTTGAAACGTTTTTTGTAGGTACGGTTAAAACGATATATTTATTTAATTTTCTTGTTTTTCTAGATGTCAAGAATACGTGCAAGAAATACTTCGAGGGGCAGGTTGACTTATCAAGGTACAAAGATGCCTATGAGGAGGAAAAGCAGTAGATTCTTTGCCATAAGCGGCGGAGTGAACCACTGGTCGCTTCTAAGATATACGAAAGAGAAATGCATCTGACGACGAGGAAAATCAAGACATGGGGTATAAAGCACATAACCGAGTTTTTAATGAACAGCAAGAACGAGAGCATTCTAAACATTTGATTCGATGAACAGATGTATATTTCGGCCTATCTAAGAAGGACGTAACGAAATTGGCATACGAACTAACCATCAAGTATAACTTATCACGACCTCGAACTTGGGATTACAACGAGATGGCTGGTAAAGAATGGTTTCGGATATGAGAACAAACCGTGAACTCTGTACGCGCACCGCAAGATACGAGCCTCTCAAGAGCGACTAGCTTTAACAAAAGCAACGTAGATGCTTTCTACGACCATTTGACCATTGTCATGGACCGTCATAATCTTGAACCACAAGATATGTATATATATATATATATATATATATATATATATATATATATATAGTGAATTCTTAATAACTAGGTATAGTTATATTTTTAAAAGGATAATGCTGGGATTTCCTATATATATATATATATATATATATATATATATATATATATATATATATATACACACACACAGGCATAACCACAATCCAGAAGCCAGGCAGAGTGGTAGCTACTCGCGGTGCTCGTCAAATAGGTTCAGAAACTTCAGCGGAAAGGGGTACTTTAGTCACAGTAGCCTTTGCGGCTAATGCCATCAGAAATTTAGTTCTTCCATTATTCGTCTTCCCGCAGGTGCGTTACCAAGAAATTTTATCAGGGATGAACGATTAGGATCTACTGGAACTGCAAACCCCTCTAGCTGGATGCAAGATGAAACATTTATTAATTTCTTCGAACCCTTCAAAAAACACACAAATGTATCTCATTTACATAGTGTTACTTGTGCTAGATAACCACTCCTCGCAAATTCACGCTGGATTTTTGCAAGAACAATGGCATTGTATTACTGTATTTCCGTCCCACTGCTCTCATAGACTCGAAACGCTTGATCGATCTGCGTACGGCCCTTTGAAGAAAGACAATGTCAATTTATGACATTCCGGGCATTGTAGCATCTACTATGCCGTTTGCTCTTACACAAACAAACATTAAAGCTGGCTTTCGAAAAACTGGTATTTATCCATATAATCGGGATTTGTTTACTGCGCTCGATTTTTCTCCTGCATTTGGGACAGATAGGCCAAACCCCGAAAACACAACACACGCAGAGGTTGTTCCTATTCAATATCCTAGCACACTCGAAGATGAAACGCCATCACTATTGCCTTCTATAATTAACTAACCACCAGTAGAGTTGGCGGAGCCTTCTAATATACATGCAACTCTTGATACTCAACTACAGGATATCAACATTCAACAGAGTTCACCAGTCCCAAACACTGAACAAGAAAACATTATTATATATCCAGAAGCTTTGAGCACACCGCCCAGGCGCCACAGCAGTATTAATAGTCAGCAAATTTCGCTCTCTACAAGTGCTTAACTAATTCCTCCGTTGACATATCGACCTGAAAATGTAGCATATTCTCTACTTGTATTTACGCCGGAAGCAATACGGCCACTACCGAGAGCACCTCCGAGGGAAACAGAGGGCGGAAAACCAGGAAGCCTACAATTTACACTGATGCACCAGAGAAAGAAGAGATAAGGAAGGGGTATGAAAACATATTGGAACGGCCAAAAGCTAAGCGAATTAAGAAAAGATTGAATGGAGGAAAGACTAAAAGAAATACCGCAAAAAGGAGTAAAACTGAGACATAACTGGAATCGTCATCAGAAGAAGAGGAGTGCTACTGCCTTGTTTGTATGTCACAGTATTCAGAGTGCAAACCCGGATAAAAAATGGATACAATGTACAAATTTTAAACTGTGGGCTCACGAAGAGTGCACAGAATTTTGTCTTAGCGATGTTTACCACATTTGCGAATATTATTTTCTTTTAGTTTGTTTTAAATTATTTTTCTAGTCGAAGTACTATAAATTTTGTTTGTTTTTGATAAGTACGTACATTGTCTATAATTGTTAAGTAATCATATTGTCAGATACGACTGATTATATCGGGTATTTCAGGACGAACGACACGGACTGTAGCGCTTAGACGCTTCCGATTTTCAAAATTCTTTCAATGCAATATGATATAGGATCATAATTCCCACATTTTAAAATCATTTCCATTTTTACAGGGTGTGCCCAAAAATAGTGGCGCATCAAAGTTGTTTTTTTAATGGAACACCCTGTATATTTTTGCATATTCGAATTGTACGAGTAAAATAAACCTAAATTGCTGTTATACTGTGTATACGTAAACCTTGCCCTTTTCAAAATATTTGAGATTTTTCAAAACTGTAAGGTAAACTTTATCAATTGATACCCCGTACTATAGTACAATGATCAAAAAACTAGTGGTCCTTATAGTCAATATAATGGGTTATCAAATCCCATATCACTGGTTAGAGGAAATCTATACAAGGTGTTTAAAAAAGTTAATCAATTTCATTTTTATCTAAATATAATTAACTTGCTTTGTTCAAATGGAACACCCTGTATACTTTTTCCTTCCATTAATGGATAATTTAATTATCTTTCAAGCTGTATTAGGTTTTCCTATACCTAAAATCAATGGTTTTGCAGTTATTTCTATTTAATTGAAATATTTACATGAGCTAACTATACTAACTATACGTGAGCTTTCTTCATTAAATGTTCTTCGACGATACACAAACGTACTCTTCCTTCGAAGTTACTTTGCACATTTACGAGTATTAACGTAAACAATATCTTTGATGTAGCCCCATAAAAAATAGTCGGGTAACGTCAAATCGGGGGATCTTGCGTGCCAGTTTTAGGGGCCACGACTTTCAATCCACTTATCGGAGAGTCGTCCATTTAAATGATTTCCTACACCATGAGCGAAATGCGCAGGAGCTCCATCCAACTGAAACGCTTTATGACATTCGAGGGGACGTCTTCTAATAATTCCGGTAGTTCTTCTTGAAGGAATTGTAAAAACTGCTGAGTATTAAAAAAATAAGGCCCTATAACATAATCGTTAATAATTCCACCACACACATTTAAATACCATCTATGCTGCATATCTATTGTTCGATATAAATTATTATTCTCGGTGCAATAATGAAATTTATGACGATTTACCAAACCGTTATTGTGGAATATCGCTTCGTCCGAAAATAAGACGTACGTAAGAAAATTTTGATCATACTAAACTTTTCCATTGCCCACAAACAAAATTCGTTTCTTCGTGGAAAATCGGTTTCCTATAAATGTTGGTGCATTTGGATATGATAGGGATGGTAGCGATACTTTTTTAGTATTCTATGAGCACTATTTTTACTTATTCCTGTTTGGTTTTGAATTTCACTTAACCTGGTATTTGGAATTTCAGTAATGGCGTGCAATGTTGAAAATTCGTTTTCTTCATTTTCTGGTTTCTTTTTTTGCACTTTTTCGTAACTTACGCTTCCGGTGTTTTTGAATCTCTCTAGAAGTCTTTCGAAAACAGCTTTATTAGGATCATTGTGGTTTGGGTATCTCTAAGCGTAAATTCTTGTAGCTAACAGACAGTTCTCTTCGCATTCGCCGATCACCAAAATCATATCGACCCGCTCTTGGATGGAATACAAGTAGATAGGCTATGTCACTTCTGAGCCACTTTTTCACTTACATTAGGGTATCTAAACTTGCCCTGCTTCAGAGTCTTATAAAAATTATTAGATCAGAAGGTCAAGGTTATCACATTCGCTATGTCCAAGTACATGGTTTTTCAAGGTCATTGATTCAAGTCTACATGGTGGGTTGGTAACCCTGTCTCTTCAAGGTCGTCAATTCAAGGTCACGTGGTAGGGAAGGTTGGTAACCCTGCTAAGTTTCTTCAAGGTCACCGCTTCAAGGCCACGTGGCAGGAAAGGTTGGTAACCCTGTCTCTTCAAGGTCACCTCAAGCCACGTAGTAGGAAAGGTTGGTAACACTGTCTCTTCAAGGTCACCGTTTCAAGGCCACGTGGTAGGTTGGTAACCCTGTCTCTTCAAGGTCACGTGGTAGGAAAGGTTGGTAACCTTGCTAAGTCTCTACAAGGTCAGCACTTCAAGGCCACGTAGTAGGAAAGGTTGGAAACCTGGTAAGTCTCTTCAAGGTCACCGCGGCCACGTGGTAGGTTGGTAACCGTTCTGAGTCTCTTCAAGGTCATGCTCACACGTTCCCTTCAAGGTCACATGCTCCGTGCATTATTCTTCAAGGTTAGTAACTAGAAAAGTCACTAGAAAAGTTACTAGATTGTTTTTCAAGGTCATTGAAGCAGATTGTCCACGTCAATTGTAGGTTATCCCACACATTACCTGCACCTATTCCTTATCTCAATTAGCATTTTGACATCGTGCTAGTTATCATGTACAATGTATAGATTTGAAATAGACATAAGAAAGCAAACCTTTTATGTTACTTTAAACAATGAAACACAACTATAACGCTTTACTAATAAAAGAAATTTTAGTTCACATATGCATAAATGCCATTTAATGATTAAAAACAATAACGATCTGCATTAAAACCAGTAAATTGTTTTTTATTTATTTAGGGTTTAGATTTTATATAGACGTAGTACATCAAATTTAAATCTATACAACTAACTCCCTTTCTATACTGAAAGTGATGTCATTGATCTTTTCCAATAAATCTTCTTTTATACGTTGTATATAGGCCAATTTAAAGCCCGATCCAACGTACGTCAAGGGTTCCATTTCCTTATGGGAGATTTTGATAAAACACATAATATGTATCTCATTTGGAGGAAGAAGGTCGATATCAGATAAAATTCACGTTTATTGAACCGCGCCCAAACATAGATATGCAGAGCCAATAAGGAATCGTTTAACCATTATGGGTTGGAGAAGATAAGTTATTTTGCTGTCTACGTCTCTTTAACTTAAAAGAACAACGTATTCGCAACACTTAAAGTCTTTATTTTTTAATTATACAGTTACTTAAACCTAATACATATAATTGTGAGATACTTATAACAACATTTTACACACCCTCTGTAAAATGATTCTAGTTTTCCGATTGCACCCAAACTACTCATAAACACACCCTTGGCAGCGTCTTAAACTTTCTTCTTTAAAATACTTGTAAAAGTGCTGAGGTAATATGCATTTAAACTCATCCGTTTCCAACATTTCATGCTTTACTACACTATTTTTACATATTGCTAATACGCAGCTTCATCGTTTTTGTTTTCAGTATATCTCTCCAAATCGAGTTTTACTTCTTTTATTTGCTTTATTAACGTCTCCAACCTCTTCTTTCGCCCCTCCACACTTACTGCTTTTTCCGTACTTTCTATTTCTACCTTACGTGCTACTACTTTCGTCCTGATTCTTGCACACACACAATGAGGACTTTTAAACCCTAACACTCAATCATGGTTTTCAACACTACTTTTTATTGTAGCTTTTTAAAACATAAAAAGTTATTCTTCTTCTCAAGATCGGCGCAGAATTCATCAAACACCATTTTTCTCAGGGTCAGAATTCATCTAAAGCACCCCTAGATGATAAGCCTCGTTGACACAGTACCTATAACTATTAGAAAAGCTACCCTTTACCCCTAAAAGCAGGTGATTTAAGGATTTATAAAAACTACCCCCTACCCCTTGACCCATAAAAAATTCCCCCAAAGTATGTGATTTAAGCGGCTTAGCTTTTTCTATAATATAAAACTAGTTCTATCAGGACCTACTTTCAGATTTCTAAGAATTGCACTTGGATGCAACCTTCCTATTTCCATGAATTGGAATTTCTAAAACTTTAACCCCTCACGACCAGATTCCATGTTTAGGTTTTGACCTAGTTCAATTTAGCCTCAGCTACGATTAATGAGCTATTTGGCTCAGGAGGGGAAACGGTTACCTGTGTTGAGTGACGGCTCCCCTGTTTTGGGAAACGGTTATCTGTCTTTGGGCACCGGTTCTTGGGGAAACTACCTCATCCTGGCGGTTAGGACCATAGTATGAGCCCACGCTTTTTATTACAATTTAGTCAATAACCTTGATATTAGCATAGACAACAACCCCATCTTTCTTCTTGTTTCCATGAACTGATTCTATTGTTAGAATTGAGCAATGGAAACGCTTATTTACTATTTCCAAGAATTTAACCTCCAAGGAATGCTAAACTTTTTGACCTAGATGGATAGGGTGTGGTATTAATACCTAAATTGTGATCACAAAAACTTTATTTTTAATAAATGCTATTCATTAGATAAGTATGTTGATAGTGCAATATTTCCATACAGTGTTGTGTGAATTAATATTACACTTAGCATTTATAACATCTTGAATGTACTTTAATTGAATAACGCAATTCGATGCATAAGTTTTCCTTTGACGCGAAACCCTGTATATTATGTCAATTAGGCTCATTTTTCCAATTTCTCCCATTTTTCCCATTCCGACGTGGCCTGCGATGACCTTGAAGAGACTTAGCAGGGTTACCAACCTTTCCTACCACGTGGCCTGCGGTGACCTTGAAACAGGCAATGTTACCAATCTAGAAATCTAGTGACTTTTTCCAAATCTGGTGACAAATCTAGTGACAAAAGTGGGACAGAAGTGCCATAGTATATCTACTAATACATTTTCATTTTCGACTTTTTGTAATTACTTCAGGCACAGTTAAAGACAGTATTATAATTTAAATGCAGAATGACAATGGCAGTTTATAAATGTAGATCCTAGAACAGGCGTTGCCTCTTGGACATACCCTTTCTTTCAAAATACGTATAATTCTTGTTAATATGTCTATTAAATGGGAATAACTGCAAAACCATTGATTTTAGGTATAGGAAAACCTGATAAAGTTTGAAAGATAATTAAATTTTCTATTAATGAAAAGAAGATATACAGGGTGCTCCATTTGAACTAAGCAAGTTAATTATATTTAAATAATAATGAAAAACATTCACGTTTTTAAACACCCTGTATAGATTTCCTCCAACCAATCATATGGGAATTGATAGCCTATTAAATTGACTATTCATAGTGACCAATAGTTACTTTACGATTGTGTTATAGTACGGGGTATCAATTGATAAAATTTACCTTACAATTTTGTAAAATCTCAAATATTTCGAAAAGGGCAAGGTTTACGTATACACGGTATAACGCAACGTAGGTTTATTTTACTCGTACAATTCGAATATGCAAAATATACAGGGTGGCGGCTAAGCGCTACAGTCCGTGTCGTTCGTCGTGCCCTAAAAACTTTGATGGCTGAATAGAAATATTGTTAAGTTGTGTCTTTAAACTGATTTATATTGTTAAACGGTGCCATAATTATTCTTAAAATTAAAATAAATCATAAATAAAACCCGTTATAATATTATATTTTGTATTATTTGCATGTGTTTCAACTGACCCCAATCACTGTTTCAACCGACCCTATGGGGACGTTGAAACAAATCAGATTTTTTTTTAATTTGATCTTATATTAAAAACTATACCCCGGGTACTTAAATTATACAGCTCATTAGTAGATAGAAACACACTCTTTTATTTAATATATTTCCATCCTCGCCCGGTTTATTAATGGCATTGCTATGAAGGATATAAGCTAAGTCGTTTCAACCGTACCCAGCCTACCCTAGTTTAGTGTGATCTTGCTGTTCCTCTTTACTAATTAAGCTAACGAAATAAGGATCTTCGTTATTAAGGTTCACAAGCTAGATCAAAATAGATTATTAAAAAAAAAAGATTTTATTTATTTTCCTACTTCCCACACAAAAGAAGGCCACAAGGTAAAGGGTACTTACAAATTTATTAAGATTAGTAATCATAAACTTTTTAATTATATTAATAAGCTTAACTATAGTACGCCTTGTAAAGCTTATCATTCAGATTTCATTTTATTTATATAACCATTTCTCAGAAAAGTACTTAAAATGCGAAATCATACCGATAACGTTTTATGAAGGGGATGCTTCCGGTTGTGTATTTTACTCTTTATATTAAAAAGTTGAAAAGGTCATTTTAAAATTAATACTGTAATAAACCCACTTACAAAAGTACAAATACAATTTATGAAAAGGATTCTATTAATTGCATACCTAATTGAAAATAATGTGATCTATTTTTAAAGTGGAAGATTCATAGGATTTATTTTTTTAGATTAATGAGCAATTTGTTTATCTTAACAAAGCCAGTGTTTAGTTAATCAATATAATATTCCATTGTCAGTATCTCTTCATTCATTAATTCACCCGCCTTTGATGATTATTTCTATATTAAATACGTATCAGTTTCTTAACCTTTTAATTTTTAATCAGTATCTGATTTGGTGCATTCAATAATATGTAAGACAGTTAATTACTTATTTTTGCATATTAATTTTATATTAAAACAATGATAACTTGTTCTTTTATCATTTTAACATTTACAACGCCCATCAATATATGTCATTTTAATTATGAATTAAATTACATAATTAATTTAAGTGCATTTAAACAATAATGATTTATTACCCGTTCCATGATTTAACAGAATTAATTATTGTAAACATTTACTTGGATCGATTAGGAAGAAGCGAACATATAACAAATATGAAGGAGATAACCTTGTCGGCTCGTTTTGATTTATTTTTAAAGAAGCTATTTATTATTGTCAATTATGTAAAAATGTATGTTAATAATATTTCAAGTATAAAGTAAGTATTCAAAAAGATAACAGACGGATTTAATTTGATAAGGTTAATACAGCATATGCCCGGCAGAGAACTGTTAATACCCTTATCTTTAGCAAAGGGCGGCACCCGCTCTATGCAATTTACGATCGCACCCTAAAGGCATAAATGCAGTCGCTGCACACTGATTTTCGTGAATTCACGTGGGTCCAATACAGAGATGAAACTATTAATGACGGTTTCAAATTTATTGGATTAAAATGTAATTTATTTGACATGAAACTCGTTTTAACTATTTTATTTAACAATGTACCTATAGTAAATCTTACGTGATGTATTTTGGATGAACGAGTATATAAAATAATTGAATATTAATGTTCGTTGCTAATAAAATATTCTTAAACATAAAATGAATTTATGTAACATAATTTGACATAGTTCAAAATGTTAATTAAAGGCATTATTATAGTACTGTTTAATTAGTAACTTAAGATGATATAATTTTTATTTCCAACCTTTCGACTAGAGACGTAAAAAATGGATAGAATTTTTGATTATCTAACATATTATTATTCGCCAAAATAAACAGTACCGAAATATGAAGGGCCATGGAATGGCTTGGGCCAGTGGTCGGCAAACAAATTAGCCAAAGAGTCAAATATGAACATTACAACAATTAAAAAAAAAATTGGGAGCCAAATCTGCTTGTTTAGTAAACTTTTATTACACTAAATAAGTAGTACACTAAATAAAACTAAATTTCCTACTTAATAAATATTTATTAATGCGAACAATGTGCTTGCATCTTCTTGGAAAGTTTAAGTAAGTCAGGTTTGTATGTTGTTTTTAATTTTAGGCATGATTCCAAGTTCTCATCAATAAGACGACTTCACAGTTTACTATTGATAATGTTCATGCTTGAAAAAGATTGTTCGCATATATATGTAGAACCGAAAAGGGAAAGAACAGCAAACAAAGGACTTTTTCAACTGATCGTAAAGGTGCGTCTCCACTGAAATTGTTAGCAATTTCTGTGTTGGCAACTGTTTACAATTCTTCAGAAAGTCACCAACTTTTGTTTCCCTTTTGTACACACCAAATTAAACAAAGTTGTCAACAATTTGAGGAACATTTCAGTTGACAACTAGCTGTCTCCACTAGTTGACAAAATGTTGTCGAACGACCATGATATTATGCTAGCAGCCGCAGCGTTTATTATTTTAAGCAAAAAGAAAGGGAAGCATAAATATTGGGTACGACCAAGCCTCAAAGAAAGAAATACACATGGAGGGATTGAGCTAATGCATACTTTGAGAAGAGATGACTTGTTAGCAGGACGTATTGAAGATGGACAAATTAGAAACTTTCTTCGTATGACTGACTCTGATTTTGAACGGCTGCTCAATCTTGTTGGACCAAAAATTAAAAAAAATAGACACTAATTACGGAAAAGCAATCACACCTACGGAACATTTACCAATTACTTTAAGATTTTTGGCCACCGGGGACTTCATTAATGTATTTGTTTAGAATTTCAAAGCAAGCGGTTTCAAAATTCGTACCTGAAGCTTGTGCAGCAATATGTGAAGTTCTAGAAGATCAAATTAAGGTAAGTATAATTTATTATTATTAGAAATATTTTTGACGGTCTGTTTGGACTAGCCACCCTGGTAAATAAATATTTTCGTTTCGGAGGTCCTCGGTTCGAATCGATTATAAAAATAACCAGAAACGCATTTAAAAACGTTTTATTCTTTTAAAAAATTATTTTCAAACAAATCGTCACATAGTTTAATGAAATACAAAGTGATTATAGTTATTTCAACATAATATTTGCATTATTTAGAGCCTCAGACAGAATACTGTTCAGAGAATACGGTTCATGTATTGTTTGTAGTTCTGTGAGTGGTGCGTTATGTATTTCTTGTGAGTCGAGTGATGTGTATTCTAATTGTGGTGAAGGTGATGATGGGTATTGTGGCGATGGATGATTTGTAGGTATTGAGTACCTTGAATTTGATGAATGTGTTGAAAATGGAGTCATTTGTCTAGCAGCAGGATAATCATATTTTCCGATGCTGGCGTCAAATATAATATTCGATATTAAATGCTCTACCACATTTTGAGCATAGCTTGATTTCAAAGCTTCTATCTTTGTTGCAATATGTTCTCCAAAGATAGTGAACCTATTGCGAAACTTCTTAGCTTGAAGCTCTTTTAACACGTTATACGCCTCTTCCTGTCTTCTGTCATAACTTGAAATTTTTCCTTTTGAACCTTTTGTATTTTTTCGAATATCTGACATTCTTGAACAGCCTGGTTGTTGATCTGGTGGTGATTGGACTGTTGTATCATCTTCATTTGGTAATTGATTTTGAGAGACTTCTGCCTCAGAATCCTAAAATTAATTATTAATTTATATTATTAAATATTTATTTTTTACAGATGCCTGAAAGTGTAGAACAGTGGAACGTAGTGGCAACACAGTTCAACAATCTTTGGAACTTTCCACAATGTGTAGGAGTAATGGATGGAAAACATATTACGATTCAATCACCAGAACACAGTAGAAGCGATTTTTTCAATTATAAATCGTTTTTTAGCATTGTTCTTTTTATTGTTGCTAATGCAAATTACGAAGTGTTATACATGAATGTTGACTGCCAAGGACGCATATCGGACGGCGGTGTTTTCGAAAATACTAGCTTCAAAAAGATGTCTGAATGTAAACTTAATTTACCTAATAATGAAAAGCTTCCTGGGAGAGCCATAGCTGTACCTTATGTTTTCCTAGGTGACGATGCTTTTCCATTGTCACCAAATTTGATGAAACCTTCTCCGGGTCCTCAAGAAAAAAGATCACTAGAGAGAATATTTAATTATAGATTGTCAAGAGCACGACGAGTATCAGAAAACGTGTTTGTAATATTATCAGCACGATATACAGTCTTCAGGAAAATAATGTTACTTGACCCATCGAAAGCGCAGGCAATTGTAACTGCTTGTATTTGTTTACACAATTATTTGAGAAAAAATAAAAACTCAAAGGCGACATACACTCCTCCTGGAACATTTGATTCTGAAGACAAAGACACTGGTAATATTATTTCTGGAACTTGGGGAAATGACATGCAAAACGATACACCATTACACAATTTAGATAAGAGAGCTCGGAAATCAAGTAATGCAGCAAAAGACGTAAGACAAGTATTTGCAGAATACTTTATGTCGCCAGAAGGGAAAGTTCCTTGGCAAAATAACTATTAGCAAATTATATACAATAAAAGTAAATTAAAAAATAAGTGTACTGAATAATAATAATAATATAGTTGCATACTTACATGTGTTTCATTTAATCTCTTTTCCACACATAACTGAGGTTCATTTCTGTCTGTTAAAAAAAGAAGCCGTTTGTAGGCGAACCACTTTGGAGTGTCGGATGCCGCAGCTCCAGATTTATTGTCCTCTTTAACTTTCTTTTTCTCTCTAAAAAATTGTGTAGTCAAATTTTTAATTTTCCTTTGTATTTCGAGTTCGTGTAGCCCCATAACATCAGTGATAGTATTCCATGCATCCTGTTTCTTATTTTTATTTCTCTAACCTTCATCGGCTGAGTCCCATAGTACACTTTGGGCGCGATTAACGTGTCGGTTAATTCGTTCATCCACGTGATGACAGACATGTTTCTGTTTGCAACTAATGTTACCAACTGAGCAAGCGTACACACAGAGTAGTTAAATATCTGCAACACGCGTATTCCTTTGATGTTTACCGATTAATACGGAAACACGAGTCTCGACATTTCTTTACAACTTTTGTTAGCAGCTCAAGGTAATTTCAGAAACTTTTATCACCAACACGTGTTGACAATACAAAAGTTGACAATTTTTCTTTGGTGGAGACCCGGCTTAAGAGTCAGGAATACTATTCCAAGCGTTGAAAATGATCATGTCTTTCTTCTCCAGGCCATTCAAAGCAGACCACTTGTGTTGTGAACTAAGATCACATTTTTTCTTCTCCAATATTTCCAATTCAACACAAAGACGTTCGAATTTAGAGCGCCATATCTCCTTGTTTTTTAAATCCAGCAATTGTATTTCAAAGCTACCAATGTCAATTTTAAAAGGAGAAAATTTCAACTCGGTTATCGTAGCATTAAGAGGATTTTTGACAAATGCTAAAGTTTCTCTGGTGTTTTTAAATTCCTGAAACCTGCTGAGAAATGCTTCCCTCATATTTAAAATTATTGTTTTAAAATGGTGTTTATCAATAGAGGAATTATTTTCTTGGCGATGCTTCAGCAGGCTCGGAAAGTGAAACAATGTTTCCCTGTCAAAATCCTGAGCAAAAATGGATAATTTGTTTTCGAATGTTATTACTTCTTCTAACATCGAAAAATTAAGTTTCCTTTTCCTTGTAGTTTACGATTAAACTGATTTAGATGAGACGTAACGTCTACCATGGAATAAAAGTATTGGATCCACTGATCGTCTGTTAGTTTTGGATAGTGAATGCCCTTCTCAAGGAGAAATGCTTTAATTTCCGGAAAAAGGGACGCGAAACGTTTTAAAACGTTCCCTCTTGATAACCAACGTACCTTGTTATGAAGCAGAAGATCAGCGTACTCACTCTCCATTTCAAATAAAAATTCTTTGAATTGGCGATGATTAAGAGCTTTAGATAAAATGGAGTTGATAATGGTAATCACTAATTCCATAACTTTACAAATTTCATCCGGAAATGTTTGCGCACAAAGCGCTTCTTGGTGAATGATACAATGGTAAACGATAGGTTCAGAAAAACAAGATGGTCGTGGAAAAGTAGTGGAAACTTTATTGTATTCCGCACAGATAGTGCTACTAAATAACCTGAGCTTAAGCTCGCCACAAATAGCACTGCAGTACGAATGGTCTCGAATAGAAGACCTACACGGAAGTGACCATTTTTCAATATTATTATCTACTCAAAACGCAAAATTCCAATGGACGCTACCTGAAAAGTGGCATTTACATAAGGCAGATTAGGAAATGTACAAAGATAATATTCCGAAATTCAATAGGCAGCTAGAGACAGATTTAGTACTAAAAAGTTTTACAGAGAGCATGATGAAAACAGCAGAAATGTGTATACCTAGAAGCGGGGCAAGAATGAACAAACCTTCAGTCCCGTGGTGGAATCCAGAAGTGGCACAAGCAATCCGAACCCGAAAACAGACACTACGCACATTTATTAATTGACCTACAATGAAAAATTTGATTACCTTTAAACAGAAAAGAGCAGTAGCCAAGCGTAACATATTAGAAGCGAAAAGACAATCTTGGGCAAACTAGGTGTCTAATATTAAGGCTCATACACCAACCTCAGATGTTTGCAAGAAAATAAAGGCAGTGTCTGGCAAAATCAAACCCTTACCGTCTCTGAAGTTACAAGAGAATGGTGTCATAATAACTGAACCAAAGCATCTGAGCGAAAAATTTGCGGAACACTATGAAAGTGTTGGTTCTGCAGATAATTACCGTGAGCCGTTTAAAAGTAGCAGAAATACTAGGGAAGTAAGTTTTACAGTTACAGAACACCTAAACAGTGCTTACAACGATTTGTTTGTTATGGAAGATTTACTAATAGAGCTGAAAAACGTAAAAGAAACTTCTCCAGGGATTGACAATATTGCTTATGCAATGACTGCCACAAGATGCCCTAGAGGATCTACTGTATATATATATATATATATATATATATATATATATATAATAGAATATGGAATGAGGGGCAATACCCAATATGTTGGAAAATGTCAATCATCATTCCAATATTAAAAAGAGATAAGGACCCCCTAGAATCCTATAGTTATCGTCCGATTTCACTGACAAGTTGCATGGGAAAAGTACTGGAGAGGATGGTCAACAAGAGGCTCGTGACATATTTGGAGAAGAATAGGTTACTTGACAAATATCAGACTGGGTTCAGGCAAGGATACTCTACTAGAGACAATGTAGCATATTTAGCCACGACAATACAAGAAGTATTCAGTAAAAGACACCACTGCACAGCGGTGTTCTTCGATTTGGAGAAGGCATATGACCTTGTATGGAAATATGGAATCCTAGAAAAATTATGTGGATGGGAGGTACGGGGAAATATGTTTAATTTTATTAAATCGTTCCTATCAGAAAGAAGGTTTTGTGTACATGTAGGGAAGTGTCTTTCCAAAAAGTACGAATTAGATATAGGCATACCACAGGGATCTCCAATCAGTGTAACCCTATTCCTAGTCGCCATCAATAGTCTAACAAGTACACTACATCCCTCAGTAAGTCATTGTATGTACGTAGACGATTTAGTGGTATTCACCCATTGCGAGGGAGACAAAACACACGACGCAACACTGCAAAACGCTGTGGACTCTATAGTAAGAGAAGCAGAATCAGTGGGGTTTAAAATATCACCAACAAAAACAGTATGTATACACTTTTGCAAATTGAGACATCTACACCAACCACCAAACCTCACTTTAAAGGAACATAGCATCAAGTGTGTAACACAACATACATTTCTGGGAGTGATATTGGACAAATCTTTATCGTGGAAACCACACATAGATAAAATTTCCAGAAAGGCTCGTAATTCTCTGAATGTGTTAAAGTGTTTGTCAAATTGTAACTGGGGAGCTGACAGAGAAGTCCTTCTACGCGTATATAAAGCATTAATATTGTCGATTCTGGACTATGGGTCCGTTATATATGGCTCTGCGGCCAAAAGTAATCTACAAGAAGTAGACATTCTTCAAAATGCATGTGTACGATACGCGATAGGCGCATTCCCGACTACTCCAATTAGTAGTCTCTGTGTTGAAGCGGGAATTTTGCCACGATTTGGTTGCTAATGAAATATGCAACAACAATACAGAATCAGCCTGATCATTATATGAACGAGATTTTATTCAAACGCCGAGTTGAGGTCACAAAAAAATTAAACCAACCCATATACGATCGGATAAAGGAGGCTAAGCAAACCTTAAGTATACAATATCACTTCAAACCGAAAGAAAGCAAAATAAAGCAAAAATAATGGGCTGTATGGCAACAAGAATGGGAAAAAGAAAACAGGTTCTTAAAAACATTTATACCCATAGCCCAAGAAAGAAAACCATTTCCTCAGATGACAAGACGAAATAGTGTTATATTAACACGCCTCAGATTGGGTCACATGAAACTTACCCACACATATATACTTAATAACTTAGATCAGCCATTATGTGATAAATGCAAAGTAGTACTAACTATAAAACATGTTTTAGAATCGTGTGATAAATACAAAGATATCAGAACCAGATTGGGTATAACTAACGGCATAGAAAACGATATGAAACTAGAACAAGATAAATTGTGCAGAATATTTAGTTTACTATAGGAGACAGAGCTATTAAAACAACTATAAAGTGACAAAAGCGTCATATTGTACACTATAATAATGGTATTAGTATAAAGGGCAAATAACCTAGAAGTTGATGCCCTCCAAAAAAAAAAAGTATCTCGTGATTAATTTTTTCTTTCAAAATAGTAACAAACCCTTTTCTTACGCCGGTCATACTTTTGGCCCCATCTGTTGAAATCGGAAATCGACACAATTTTATCGAGGGGAATGTGATGTTTATCCATACACTCAATTACAGCATTTGCGATATCTTCTCCACGCGTCTGACCTTTGAGTGGCAATAATCCTAAAAGTTCTTCTTTAGGGCCTGAATGAGACATAAATCTTACAAAAAGTGAAACTTGCGCTGTATCATCGTCAAATTCGAATACATTTTAATTGTTCTATCTTTAATGGTTTTGACAGACAATGGTAACTCTTTAATTCTTTTCAGAATATCTGCTTTGTTCTTAAAATCCCGAAATAGCTCTTCGGAACAATTTTTTATGTATTCGCCGTCTGTGTACGGTTTCCCTCTCTTAGGAATCTCTTGGCTAAAAACAAAACTTGTCATATTAATATTGCTGGAAGATTGCATCCAGTTATTAAACACAGAAGTTGACGACTCTTGACTCTTCTGAAGTTCCGCAACTGCTTTCTTCCTTGCATCACCGGTAGGATATTTAGTGCTAAATGACGCGTGCTTTCTTGTAAAGTGTCTCTCTAAATTTGACTTGTTGTTATGCGCGAATTTCTCCTTACAAATAAAACATGTCGGCAGTCCATTCAAGTTTTGAATAAACTCAAAATTCTCGGTCCACTCCACTTTAAATTCGCGGTTTTCATCTTCCGTTTTTCTTTGCTTTTTTTTGGTAGCCATGTTAATTGGGGTGCCTATAAAAATATTCCAAATATATTTTTTTCTAAAGCCACCAGTACAAAATTATTATCATTATTAAATTGACGAAAATAAAAATTTAAAAAAAAATCTTTTTAAAAAATACAATTTTATTAATATATGTAACTGCACTAAAAAGAAAAAAATAATTGTTACCATCATCAGAATAACAAAACTTTTAATATGACCAAAAATGGAAGAAAACTTCCCACATTTGGGCAAATAGAAGTTATGGAAAAATCGATTACAAATTTTGTACCGGAACCACAAACATACATAGCAGGTGTAATAATATCTTATAAAAATACCTGTAAGATGTGCAGCTAGATTGAAAAATACAACAACTTTTTAATAAAACAGGACAACGGCAAACACGGTAAATAAGACAAAACTGTTCAAACTGCAACTGCTGATCTGTGATGCCAATTTGTACCCCCACTACTTTAGAAAAAGTATGCGCGTGCATGCTTTGTATCACACCGTAGTACGCCGAAAACATACGAACAATTTCAGCCGGTAGCTTGTACATGGTTTGTGTTTACGTTTACGAAAACTAATAAAATTAAACTAGATGTTCGTTACGTATTTTTACAACAATATAAAATTTTAATTACCTATCTATCTTTTAACTTAAACAAAAAATTATACATGTTCTCGATTTATAGAAGAATTTTAATTTATCAAAATAAGATGTAATTTTTTTCTTACCAAGTTTTTTTTTAATAAAAATATTATTGCGCCTTCCGTGAATATTTGTGCCAGAGCCGTACATGCGAATCTGGAGCCGCACTTTGCCGACCACGGGCTTGGGCGATGTGTGTTTATGTTTGACATTAACTGTCATAATAATATTACGCTCGTATTAAAATCGTTCTGAAAATAGTTCTGACAACTGAGGAAAACTTAAGTAGAACATTATTTCCATACATACGGAAGTGGATGGGACAATAGCCCAAATTTGAAACAAACTTTTGAAAAATAGCGGGAGCAATTTTATAAAGCTAACCCAGTAAAAGCGTAATGTTAGCAATTGTTGACAAGTTTCATCGCACTGGTTCTTCCGGTCGTCGAGGAACAGTTTGTACCAACGATAACGAAGAACGGGTTCTTGACCAGGCTTTACAGTCTCCACAAAGAAGTCTTCAACAAATTGCGTATAAATTAAACATCACTGAAACATCCACACGTAGAATGTTCAAAGGCATTGTGGTTATCCATATTGTATTCAAACTGGACAACGACTAAACGCTGTGAACAAACGTTCAAGAAAAGTTTATTGTCGACGAGTGTTGGTACAGGCTAAATACTCACTAGAACACCCAGCCCGTAAAGGCAATTTATGCTCAGTGGTGTGGGCGGTGTTCTTACTTAATGTTGTAAAAGGGCACTCGTCACAACTCCAAAATCGTCAAAATCGGGTAAAAATGTGAAAAAGGCGCCACCTGTTAAACACATTTACAGGAGGCAAAACGTCATGAACAGATCTTGTAATAATCTAACAGGAAACCAAAACGTTCGCTCAAACAAAGCCTACTCTACTACTAAAAATTCTATTCCAACAATATTTACGCGAAGTTCCCCTATATTCCAATGAAATTCTAAGCTTTATATAACAGCCGAAAATAAAACTCAAAACTGCCTAAAAATCTCGATAAACCTCAACGCAAAAATTATCTCAAATAACCAAACATAAATGAAAATAGGATAATTAGTTCTTCAATTTAAAACACCAAAAATACGTCACTACAACAAAACTAATCATGATGGAAAATTTATAAAATCCTAAAATTTACGAAACATCGATACCTAAATTCGTCGAAAAATACAGCTCATTTTCAAACAAATAACAAACTGCTTACCTTTTGGCAAATCAGGCTCCAAGATGTCTACACTCGGTATGTTGACTCTTATAAACAGTAGCTTCCAAAAATACTCAGTTCATAATTACGTTACTTTATAGTCTCTTTTAAAATGACTTGTTCTTAAATTAAAAAGCTTGTATTTCTTCAATAACATTGATCACAATCTAAATGAAGGAAAAATGTAAAATTATTTAACTGGATACTACTCATAAAATAAATCAATTACTCCAAATCTTAAAAATATCTAGCTTTCAATTTATTACTTTACGTCGGCAAAATGCAGGCTCGAGGATGAAGCTACAATAGTTTCCAATCTGTTAATAAAACAGTTATAAACATTAACAATGGTCATATATTAGAGCATGTACATATTAAATTTTAGTACAATTACATAAATTGAGTTTAGCAATTCCAAAACGAGAAATCTAAGCTTATTTTTATCAATACAATGAAAGCAATAAAGATATCGATAACATAAATTTTGTGATAATTACATGAAATAAACTTTCAATGCACCACATTACATAGATGAAAAAATTCAAGATCTTAAATAAATAAATCGCTTGTTTCCAAATTTCCTGAAGGGCTTTTCTACAATAATTTACACGAAAGCAAACGAATGCATCCTCCACATAAAAAAAAAAGAAAAAAACACACTTTATTGTTGTCACTAACAAAATAAAAAATAAACGTTTACCTTACGCAGCACCAACAACAATAGATTCTCTTCCTCCTCTGGACTATAATATAATCGGTCGGACAACGGGTTCACCATGTATTAAATTCGATAACTGGCTTTCTGCGGTAACGCTTTCCACATAAAATGTCACAACCGACAAAATCCTATTCATATTTACTCGAACTAAATTTACGACAGTTATTTCAACAAAAAGCACACAAATGACTAATTTTTCACCATATTTATCGTTAATGCACCAATATTTATTTATTTAATTTTACTCTACACTTAATTAAAGCGGCACTATTTACAGCAAGTTTGACTTTCATTTGTTTGAGCTGTGCGATGTAAGGGATACTAGCTCTTCAACAGGAATTCGTTAAATTAATCCGCACAAAAAAATGCGTCACAGCAGGTCCATAGAATAAAGGTTAAGCACTTCCAAAAACACGGAATCACCTCTATGTCCAAAACTTGTCACCATACACAACGATACTCAACAGAAAATAACTTGGGGACGTGGTGAACTAATATATTATCCCTTTTATTGGAAACGCAGATCACTTTCTCTACGGTAATTCGATACAACCCCAGCATGTAATAACTTATTCCACTCCATAACTCCCCCTTTCGTCTATATTGTAATCACCGCAAACAAACAAAAAAACGTGAGTCCTGCTCTCTACGGCATCTCTAGCAGAACAAACTATTACCTTATTCAGAATTCGCCTTTCCCAGTTACATAAATCTAAATTAGCCTATCATAAACAAAGAATCGCTTGAATTTTAAACGCGGTAAAAACGATACTGAATACGAAAATAGTCTAGAGAAAGAAATTAAATCATGCTGCAATTGCATAGTCAACTTCTTGCAACCAACCCAAAATGATATCGCTAAATTATTTTTCTTTAAAACTTATTGTAACTCAAATAAATTCCGCTCATTGTACAATAACAAAACTTGGTGATATGGTATACTACATTCAGAAATATCTATGGCACCACGTTCAACAACATTACACGTGGACGTTATCAGGAACAAAATACTTTTTAATCCCAAACCTTGGATAATTTATTCAATTACAATTTCGATTACCTGAAATTTTATCGAAGAAATCTATCATAAACAGAATCCGTCAATTTTTTAATTCTTAAAAAACGTAATTTTTCTCTTCCAGCTAACTACATTCCTGAAGCTTAATATAACGAGAATACTTGTTTGCGAAAAACTTAATCTACTAGTAACGCCCATATCCATTTACAAATGTCTCAAAATCAAAACAAAGGTGATCAAATAAAAGCTCACAAAAATTTTAAACCCTTTTAAATTCGAAATTAAAAAAATTGAACTAAACGAACTATCTACTCTATGATCCTTAAAACTTACACACAGCGTGGCAGTGTTGAGCCTACGAGGATAATGTGAATAGTTCTCGGCCTGACACAGAGAGGACGCTCCAACCAGGAATAATTTCCAGTCTTGGTCAACGTGTCATTAGTTCGTAAGATAAGTTTCAACTTGTTCTCTCAAGTAGTTTGTTTAAACGAATTTTTGCCGTAGACGTCTAGCGTGTTTTTCGTTAGAATAGATAAACTTGAATATCGTACGGTTATATAATTTTTCGTTTTGGATGGATTCATTCCTAAGGAAATTCATTCGAAGTTGACAAAGGTTCATGGGGACTCTGCTCCTTCCATGTTAACCGTTAAAAAGTGGGCAGCTGAATTTAAACATGGTCGCACATCTCTCGAAGATGACCCACGTGAAGAACCGCAACCACACCAGAAACCATAGAAAAAGAGCATGATATTTTGTGGACGATAGGCGAGTGAGATAGCTGAAGACGTGTGGATATCGGAAGAAAAGGTGCGTAAGATCTTGCACAAAGAACTAGGGATGCGAAAGCTCTGCGAAAGATGGTTCCGCATTTGCTGAATGTCGATCAAAATCAAATGCGCAAACGATTTTCGAAGCAACCTTTGGACCAATTCAATGGGGATCCAACCGACTTCATGCGGCGATTTGTCACCATAGATGAGACATGGGTCCACCACTACACGCCAGAAACGAAACAGTAGTGCAGGCAGCGGGTGGAAGCCGGTGGTCCAGCGTCAAAGAAGACGAAATCGATCGCATCTGCCAGGAAGGTCATGGCCAGCGTTTCTTGGGATGCGAAGTGGATCCTGTTAATTGAATACCTTGCAAAAGGCCGAACAATTACAGTCGAATGTTACTCCAAATCCTGCTCCTACTTGAAGAAGAAACAAATCATATTTGACCAGGACAACTAACCTGCACACAATGGAACGTTGGCGATGAGAAAACTGCGGGATTTGAGGTACGATTTACTCGGCCAACCCCCACTATTCTCCTGATTTGGCACAGTCAGGCTTCTATTTGTTCCCAAACTTGAAGAAATTTATCTCTGGGAAGCGCTTCGGATCCAATGAAGAAGTTGAAATGGCGTAGATGAATTGCACAACCTTCCGGGAAGGAATACGTTGTTGGAGAAACACTAGAACAATTGTGTTGAAGTCAAGGGAGACATAGAAAAATAAAATCATGTTTTAGCTGAAAGGTGCAATCTTTTATTGTCAGGCCGAAAATGTTTCACATTATCCTCGTAGTATACAAAGATACCGATTTCTTGAAAAATGTATGGTTTTCAGACGAAACTTATGTTCACCTAAATGGCTATATTATTAGAAAAACAACCCGATTTCTTGGATTTGAACGTCTTACTTCATTGCATAAAAACCACTTCACAATGCTCGAGCTACGATTTGGTGTCCTGTATCGGAGCACGGTATAATAGGTGCTTATTTGGTTGAGGGTGGGAATCAACACTCAGTTACTGTTAATCAAGAGCGTTACAGGCAGCACATCATCATACTTTTTGTGAAAGATTTAAGAAATTTTTGCCGAGCACGAAACGTACAGTTGAACAGGCAATGGTTTCAACATGATGTAGCCACAAACAATACAGCCAGATAACTCATTAGAGCATTCTAGAAACAGAATAATTTTTCGTGGAATGGATTTCGAATGGAGGGCCATTCGATAAATGTACCACACGTTGTTTCATTTTCTATATCATAATGCATAGCCTACTACTGATTTAATAAAAAAATTAAAATTGTTCACTTATTTAAAAAATAAACTATATTAAATGTTATTATAAGTTTTTGTTATGAACGATATTGCAGGCTCACATTCCATTAATATAAGTAATTTGACTGTAATCTCATTATATTTAGAATTTACATCAGTTTTACATACATAAAGACAAAATTTGCATCGATTGGGGCTTGAACCTTGGTGGCGCAGTTGGTAGCGCAGTACTCTATCAAAGTACAGTCCGTAGGTTCGAATCCTACTCGAGGTAAACTTTTTATTTATGTATTTAATAAAATTAATAATAATTTTTTATATTAAATGTTATATATATATATATATATATATATATATATATATATATATATATATATATATATGAAAAGACAGTTGAAAATGCAACTTTTTTGGCTAAAAATGTACATTTAAAATAAGAAAATTAGATACGATAACTTTTTGACTTGACCCTGTAGATGCATGTTTTGGGCGGCATAATATTCCACTTAGCAAACTAAGAAACTTCCATAGGAAACATTTTCTTCTACTATTAGTAATAAAAAATAAGTTATGATTTTACCATTTTTAGTTTCTCCCAAATAGGGGGGGGGGGGTAATTTGTTCTTAGCACTGTTGTGTGAGTTACCAGATATGCAATAAATATAAATGAAGGCTGAAAACAACATCTTAATCTCGAATAATATATATATATATATATATATATATATATATATATACATGTATGTATGTATATATAAAATTGTCCTCTTCAAAGCTAAGAATATCAGGTTAGGCGAGAAAAAATAGCTTTTGGGAAAACTAGACCCACCACCAACAGGTTTAGAAGTTGGGGCTTAGGATCTTAGGGAGCACCGTTCAGAAATTGCAAAAAATGCTCAAGTCATTAATATATTTTTTTGATTTAGAATTAAAGAAAAAGGCGGCCTGGTTCCCCTATACGTCTAAACGCTCCTAAAGATGCTCCATTGGAGAACTAGCATAGGATTATACTGTGTAAACATGAACTTCGTTCCAAGCAATGTAAATGCGGTAAAGATTATCCTAGGAAGCAGAGAAGTTTCGTGCATCTCCCCAGCAAAGATAGACAGTATACAGCAAGGGCAGCACAGGATAACGCCAACATTGGTACCTTGCTTTATTGGGGTAAGGGTGGATTATGACAAAACGATACTTATAGAAAATTCATTTGAAACATTTGGGAAGTATTGTTCCTATTGTTAATTAATTCTTTATTAAACTTACGACTTCTCAGCGAAATGCCCATTTCTCATCTAATACATATACATAAATAAATAATTATTTTCAAACAATTACCGCGTAAAGTGTAAAAAATTCAAACGGCGGTTTAGAAGTATGTAATTATTTAGTAATAATTCAGTTTATTTGTGTATATTATATGCTCCTGGACTATAAACGGTACAATACTATATCGTGCTTAAATGCATTTATGTAACGTTTCATTCAATCAGAAAACATCACATGCAATTTTATAGTCTTCAATAAAACATAATTATTTGCAGTAAACCTATAATTTACTTATTTATACCATTACATTAATTTATCGATAAATCATATTTATTTTATCCACTAATGATCCCTTTTTTGCAGAGAAAACCAAACGCTTTCCGTTTTAACATCGTTGAATGCATATTGATTGATTACATTTCACCGTCTTATAATTTAATGAAAAGCGATGATAAGGTGAATATAATTTGTGCAAAAATATTTTGGTGTAGTAAATCATCTTATATAAAGATCCCTATTACTTTCTGATTAATAAATCGTACCCAATTACTGAGTTCTACAATTCAGTACAGTAAAAGTTCAGTTATAACTTAATTAGATTTCGTTGAAAGTAGAACGGGTGCAGCTTAGAGCCAATTACGCCCGGCGCGGTCGAGAAGCCTGGCGTCTATACTTCGTGCAATTGCCGAGGGGCATCGTCTGATTTCGGAGGCCAGTCTCTCGGAGACCCCGCCTCTTTCTTTTGACCGCTTCTTTTAGGATTCCATTTTCAACCCCTTGATGTCGTTTTAACCATAATTAAGACCGTTTTAGCTGTATTAAGAGCCTTTTTGTTAGTCCAAGAAGTGCAGTTGGTACAGATACATCTTGGTTCATCTTAATTCAGCACCTTTTTTCCCTTTTCCGGTCTTCGTCCCCTTGGAAGAAAATTTGGAACAGTATTCTAATCATGCTATCCCATAAGACCCCGGAACTTGATCCAGGGTCTTCGCACATCTGTAACGGCCCCTATTTATTTTGCTTTAATCGGACCAGTTATGAGTCATAATTAAATTTGGCACTTATACTAGCTCACAAGGCAGAACTTGCTTTTGTGTCTTCGCACCCTTATCAAAAACATAAATTAACCAAAAAGGGCCCTCATACTATCTCATAAGACAGATATAGGACGCCGAAACTTGTTCTCGGGCCTTCGCCTCTTGTCAAAAGCCAAAAATTAATCAAAGCAATCAATCGACCAACAAAATCAGCCGAAGTATATCAAACCAAACCAATCAATCTCGAGCAAATCAAACAAATCAGTTAAGCAAATCAATCTCAAACAAATCACAATTCAATCTCTATCAACCAACCATAACTTATATCTTGCCAAAACGAGCTTACAATTCAAAAGTACTGGTTTGGCTAAAATTACAGTTTGATAAAATCAACCACAATTCAATAATACATGAGACAGCATTCGACATTGCTGTCAATATACGAACATCAAATTAGTGTCTAATACTATTGGCACGTTTTGCATACAATGTTAAAAATACGTTTTACAATTAAATTAGTAAAAATGCCTATATAATAACAAATATAACCAAACTCTAAATCAGACCGCTATATAATTTGACATACAAGAAATGTCCTATCGGCACTACCTCTGGCAAAAACGGCCCTAGATCTATAAACAAGCTTGAGCACACTATTTCGTTTTAGAAAATGGACAAATGCCCAGGTGCAAACAAACAAGCTGACTTTCTTTTCCAATTTTGATAATACACATGTGATTTGAAATAAAAGCCGATTTCACTTCATGAGTGTGTGGGTGTGTGGGTGTGTGGGTGTGTGGGTGTGTGGGTGTGTGGGTGTGTGGGTGTGTGGGTGTGTGGGTGTGTGGGTGTGTGGGTGTGGGTGTGTGAGTGTGAGTGTGTGAGTGTGTGTGTGTGTGTGTGTGTGTGTGTGTGTGTGTGTGTGTGTGAGTGTGTGAGTGTGTGAGTGTGTGAGTGTGTGAGTGTGTGAGTGTGTGAGTGTGAGTGTGTGAGTGTGGGGTGTGTGAGTGCGTGAGTGTGTGAGTGTGTGAGTGTGTGAGTGTGCGAGTGTGCGAGTGTGTGAGTGTGTGTGTGAGTGTGTGAATGTGTGAGTGTGTGAGTGAGTGGGTGTGTGTGTTAACTTAAAATTAAATCTTTGAAGCAATCTTAAAAATAAAAAATATACTTACGTCGATAATTAGTTCTTATAATTGTTAGTAACTATTAGTTATATATTATTTAGACTTTTGAAAAAAGGAACCCAAAAATAAAATAGTATTTAGGTGTCATCACCATGTTGACTTCTTAATTTGTCTGCAATACATCCGGCAGCCGAAAAGTTCCCTCTGCTTCAACACTTGTAGGGGGGATAGTCATCAACTATTTGTACAAATGATATCCGCGTGTTTATCCATTCTCAAACAGGTTCATCTCTTTTTTTATGCTTGTCGATAAATCGGAGGCTTCTTGAGGTTTATAGACATACTTTTTTCTCTTCTTGTAAGCTTTCCTTCAACGTAAGCTGAATAGACGGCTGCGTTTGAGTAAGTTCATTTTCTTCTTCTTTTTCGTTATCTAAAATTTTAGTATTTTTTAATCTTTCAATCAATATGTATTTTTATAACAGTTTGGCAAGGAATTGAAAATAGTTCATCTGCTGCATTTTTATCACTGCGTCGGGGATTCTGTAGATAATTTAAGAGACCAGATATTTCCGTGCGTCCCTTTTATTTAATTCGATGCAATAAGATTTCCTTGGCAAGAATTGTTTTCTTTTCCGTTAATTGATTAATTATAAATTTCAAAGCTTCATCTGCTGTGCACAAATTAGAATCTTGGCGACAAAGTGCTTCTATTGTTAATTGTACAGGTGCAACAAACGTTGATTGTATATTATGATAGTGTAGTTTCAGCAAAATCGTTTAGTAAACCTTGGTTTATGTAGTTAGTTTTTGGAGGTCACGTTGGATAAACGCACATCATGTGCAATCAATAGTCACCTTTTGCACTTGTTACATAAATAACTATTATTGTGTATATAGATCATATAGCTGTTTTATTAAACGTTTTTACATAACAAGTAGTTATTTGACAATTTGTTCATTATTTGTTATTAACAATCACTTGTTATAAATTACCATTTTACATCTAGAACGCGTAAATACCGTGATTTTGTTAAGGCTCTTATGTTAGCTGATCTTTGAGAATGTGAACTATGCTAGCACCTTTCTTAGACTTACAACCAGTGTTATGTACTAATAACAAAGAATGTACATGTATCATACCATTCAATAGGCAAATAATCACTAGAAAATTTCCTTTAAGATTGGCCTCTTATGTAACGTTTGTTGGTCGGTATAACTTAATGTTTTGTTGTATTTTCCTCTATCATAAAATGTTAAACAATGACAATTGGTCCTTATCTTTCTTTCCTTTATCATAGATTCTACTACATTCAGCCAAGTTTTACGCGGCCTACCAGGGCCGGCCTTTCCCCTAACCTCTCCCACATATATTTGTTTCATTAACCTCGCGTTGTTCATTCTCTCAATGTGACCAAACCAACGTAATGTACAACTGTTATATCTATCCATAATCGTCTTTTCCTCACCACACTCCGTCATTATGCATTCATTTTTTATCTTGTCCCTTCTCGTTTTACCACATGCGCTTCTCAGGAACCTCATACCCACCGCATTTATTTTTCTTTCATGCTTTTTTTGACATATGCATGTCTCACTTCCATACAGTACTGACGGGACGAATATGCGATTATAGATTGCTCGTTTCGCTGCTAGGCTCATGCTCTCATTTCTCATTATCGTCCACATACTTCCAATCACTTTCCTTCCAGCATTGACCCTTCGTCCAATCTCGCTCTCAATTGTACCACCTGCAGTAAACATTCTACCGAGATATACCATTTCGTCCACTTGCTCCACAGTTTCATCTTGCAGAGTAAATACTCTACTCTCCTTTCCACCTTCCCGATTGAACACCACAATCTTAGTTTTGTTCACGTTTACCTATAGGTCCATGCTTTCACAGACTGTATTAAACTTCCTCAGAGAGGTTTGCAGCTCATCCGCACTGTCACTTAATAAGACTGTGTCATCTGCATACACCAGAAGTCGTACATTTACGTCACCAAATCATTACACTATTTGTATCGGTACATGCTTGTCTAAGACATTTATCCATGTATACATCACACAGTGACATCACACAGCCTTGTCGCACTCCTTGCTCAATCTTAAAGCATTTACTCACACCTCCTCTCACCCTAACACATGCCCGACTACCGTTGTATACTGCCCTTATTCCATTTATTAGACCTTTATTTACGCCATATTCATTTAATATTTCCCACAGCTTCTCCATATTCACTCTGTCATATGCTTTCTCCAGATCTACAAACGCACAGTAAAACTTCCTTTTTACCTTTAAACACTTTTCGATCACCTGCTGGAGAGCAACTATCTGATCGACACATCCTCTCCCTGGCATGCACATCCCAAATCTTAGTTTGTGTAGTTCCTCGTACTCTATCAATCAGTATTCTTCCAAATACTTTACCACGCACGCTGAGCAAGTTTATTCCTCTGTAGTTCTTACAATCACTCTTGTTCCCCTTACCCTTATACAATGGTACAATGATCGCGCTCTTCCAATCACTCGGCACTTTTCCATACATAATGCATACATTGAATAATTCACACAATCTTCGTATAAGCTTTGCACCACCATACTCACCCTTTCACCAGTGATTTCATCTGCGCCTGTTCCCTTGCCGTTTTTAACCTTGCTACCGTTTTCTCTACCTCATTTATCCCAATATCCTTCTCAGTTTCATTCATCATTTCTTCTATATTCTGCTTATTTAACCCTTCAGTCTTACTTTCCTCACTACTGTACAGCTTTTCGAAATATTCTTGCCAGCATTTCCTCACTTCGCAATCATCCCATACTATTTCGTTTCTAGCATTCATCACTCCTGCAGCGTTCTGTTTTGGCCCACGTTTTGTATTTTTGACCCATTACCAGAAGAGTTTTTTGTTTCCCTCAAAATCATTCTGCATTTTCTCTCCTTCCACAGCCATTCACTTCCTCTTTACTTATTCTCACTGCCTCCTTCGCTTCTTTATTTCTTAATCTGTACACCTCATACAATCGCTTCTTCTCAGTTTCATTTTTTGCAGCAATCATTGCCATGTACGCATCTTTTTTCTTACATACTGCCTTTTTTTACCAACTCATTCCACCAAGCACATTTTTTCTGTCTACCTACAGTCACTCTTCCACATATTCGCACGGCACAATTGACAACAGAGTTTTTCAAGCTTATCCACGCATTTTCAGTGTCTTTTATTTGTTCGTTCCACACTGTTTCAGTCACATTCAACTCTTTACTCACAGCATCTGCGTATTTCATTCTCGCACCATTATCCACTAGTTTGTCAACCCTAATTCTGGACGTTCGCACTACGTTTGCTTTCCTTCTCCAGTGAATTCATTGTTTAAAATTCTATAACAACGATAAATACAATTAAATAATAAGAGATAATGCATAACATAATACTTCCTTCCAACTATAACTTTGAAATGTTTAAATCAATTACTTCATGTGACAGTTATAAACCTACAACTCCAAGAAAATAAATTTTATTACTAAATATGAAAATGTAAACTTTCACCATTATCACGTAATTAAAATAGTTAGCTTTTGGGTATTTCAGTGGAGCATTTTTATATTTACATTTTACATAAATTCTAAACGTTTCGATAATAATTACAGTTATCGTCCTGCGTAGTGGTAATATCTTTAACAATTGTTTAAGATGAATAAATTTATGAAAATGATGAAAACGCAAACATAAGCCTGTATATGACAGTTTGATAAACGTATAAAGTCAACTGTAGAATCTAATTTTAATAAAGAATAACTCGATCCTTTATAAAATTAAATATTATTAAACTGCCTTGAAGATGACTAATCAGAACACCTTCTAACCTTCAAGGAATAACAATGAAAAATGTCATAATCAAAGAGAAAATTTAACAAAATTTAGTCAAATTATGATGTAAGTGTTAAGTTGTGAAAAACTTTAATTCGAAACTGTATTCACAAATAGAACCGTTACATACCAATTAAAGATCTACTCAAATCTAACAAAGAAATAATTTTCTTTTGTTAATAATTATAAATGTTGTTTTACAGTGAAAACGCAATGTAGTAAGTTTAATATAATTTTTATGTGTAATAAGAGACGTTCAAGCATTTATTTTGTAATGTTTTTCATTCTTTTTGTCCCTTATCACGCATGAACTCAGTAATAAGAGACAAAATGTATATTTCATGTAACACAGACATTTGAAGGTTCTCAATGTAACAAGAGACAGTTTACAAAGCTATATATTAGCTGTAAAAATTTTAGCTACTTAGCTTTAAACACAAAAAAAAATAAATGGAATCTAATTTGGAACAAAAGAAGTCAAATTAAAAATTCAAAACAAAGATCTGCAGATAGAATAAACGTATCGTTTTGTTAAGGAAAAAATGCATCACTTAAAAGAGTGCTCTATATCAATAAAGAAATGCAAAATAGTCGTAAACTCTTGTTTAAAGTCAATTTTCGTCAGTCTCGGATAATTAGGACTTTCTTACACCTTCAAGTACCAGTTCTGCTTTTTTCACAATGTTAATTTAGGTGCATTATGTCTCGACACCGCCGATTCTAATAAATAACCTTTATTTCTAACGGCATCTATTGCCAATTCCAGTCCTTCACTAACGCAAACGCATCGCTTTATGTCGGATTTTCTTTTTCCAGGCATCCTAATAATGAAACGGAGAATGTTTGTCAAATCTCCTATTACCACTAACCTCATCTCCTATTACCAAGTAATTAAAAAAAATTGTATGTAATAAGAGACACTACAATTGTTACGGTATAAACTGACAGTCAATCGGGATAACAGGTAAAATTGCTCGACCAGCCAGTGGTTGGGTGTGTATTCGGTGTACAAAATTTTGCGCTCAATAGGATAGCTTACTGCAAATAAGTCAAAATAGGGGCTGAAATCGACATAAAAACCGGAAAAGGGCGCCAGAGTATTTCAAATGACACAATAGTGGTTGAACCGCCTAATTACGCCAATTCATAGCTCGCTCAAAATACTCAGATAACTCGCTTACCTGAACGTAATCGCAGGGGGTCCTGGGACGAACTAAATTATTCATTACGACTTACTTTAACCTTCCACATTTCAAAGGTTTTTTGTATTTAACTGTCGTGCCTGAATGTCGCCGTCTCTTGTTACAGAGCTCTCCCCTACATAAGTTAATTTATTACAGTGCTGTGATAACTTAACATATAATTGGTAAAGCTTTGCTTCAAGGTCTAGGAAAAAAACAGCAAAATACCTAGACATACCAAAGGTAAAATTCAAATTAAGACGTATCATTGTGCCTTTTCTAATTATAAGGTGCCAAAACCTATTTAAACAGAGACCATCTTCTTGCCTATTGAAGTTATTAGGATGTTTATGTATCTCAATAACTTCACGTTGTAACGAACATAATAATGAGTTTGTTTTGACAATATTTCCATATTATCAAATTGTGTTTTTCCCTAGACCTTAGCTATCACGGCACTATAATAATTTAACATATGTAGTTGAAATTAAAATTAAAATTAGAAAGCATATTCAATATACTACATTGTGTTTTCACTGTAAAATAGCAATCACAATTATTAACAGAAAACCTATTTCTTTGTTAGATTTTTTATTGGTATCTCAAGTTTCTATTTGTGAATGCTTTCATAAATTTCAAATTAAAGACTTTAACAACTATACACTTAATCATAATTTGATTGTTTTGTTGAATTTGCTTTTTGTTTATGACATTTTCCTCTGCGAGCCTTTCATTGTAAGAGGGTATTCGGATTTTTCATCTTCAAGGCAGCTTAATAATATTTAATTTTATTAAGGATCTATTTATTATTAGTCATGGAGTATCCACATACACACACATACACACCCACACACCCAGCCACACACTCACACACACACAAACACACGCACACGCACACACACACACACACACACACAACACACACACACACACATACAACACACACACACACACACACACACACACACACACACAGACACACACACAACACACACCCACACACATACACACACACATACACACACACGCACACACACACACACACACACACACACACACACACAGACACACAAAGACACACACAGAAACTCACACACACACACACATACACTCAGACACACACACGCCCACGCACACGCACAAGCACACGCACACGCACACGCGCACGCACTCGCACGCGCACACGCACACGTACACGCACACCCACACGCACACGCCCACGCAGACGCCCACGCACACGGACACGGACACAGACACGGACACGAACACGTACACGGACAGGGACACGGACACGGACAGGGACACGGACACGGACACGAACACGGACACGGACACGGACACGGACACGGACACGGACACGGACACGGACACGGACACGTACACGGACAAGAACACGGACACGGACACGGACACGGACACGGACGCGGACACGGACACGGACACCGACACGGACACGGACACGGACACGGACACGGACACGGACACGGACACGGACACGGACACGGACACGGACACGGACACGGACACGGACACGGACACGGACACGGACACGGACACGGACACGGACACGGACACAGACACGGACACGGACACGGACAAGGACACGCACCCGCACACGGGCACATACGCGGACGCCGAGGCGGACACAGACGCGGACACGGACACGGACACAGACACAGACACGGACACGGACACAGACACAGACACGGACACGGACACGGACACGGACACGGACACGGACACGGACACGGACACGGACACGGACACAGACACAGACACAGGCACAGACACAGACACAGACACAGACACAGACACAGACACAGTCACGGACACGGACACGCGCACGGACACGGACACGGACACGGACACGGACACAGACACAGACACAGACACAGACACAGACATAGACAAAGACACAAATACAGACACAGACACAGACACAGACACAGACACAGACGCAGAAGCGGACACGGACACGGACACAGACACAGACACAGACGCAGACACAGACACAGATACAGACACAGACACAGACCCAGACACAGACACAGACAGACACAGACACAGACACAGACACAGACACAGACACAGACACAGACACAGACACAGACACAGACACAGACACAGACACAGACACAGACACAGACACAGACACAGACACAGACACAGACACAGACACAGACACAGACACAGACACAGACACAGACACAGACACAGACACAGACACAGACACAGACACAGACACAGACACAGACACAGACACAGACACAGACACAGACACAGACACAGACACAGACACAGACAGACACAGACACAGACACAGACACAGACACATACACAGACACAGACACAGACACAGACACAGACACAGACACAGACACAGAAACAGACAGTCACCGACACAGGCACAGACACCGATACCGACGCGGACGTGAACGCGGTGGCGGACGAGGGGGCAAACGCAGTCGCACACACAGACGCAGACGCAGACGCAGACGCAGGCGCAGACGAAGACGCAGACGCAGACGCAGACGCAGACGCAGACGCAGACGCAGACGCAGACGCAGACGCAGACGCAGACGCAGACGCAGACGCAGACGCAGACGCAGACGCAGACGCAGACGCAGACGCAGACCCAGACATAGACGCAGACGCAGGCGCAGGCGCAGACGCAGACGCAGACGCAGACGCAGGCGCAGGCGCAGAAGCAGACGCAGACGCAGGCGGAGACGCAGGCGCAGACACAGACACGGACACAGACACAGACACAGAAACAGACGCAGACACAGACACAGACAGACACAGACACAGACACAGACACAGACACAGACACAGACACAGACACAGACACAGACACAGACACAGACACAGACACAGACACAGACACAGACACAGACACAGACACAGACACAGACACAGACACAGACACAGACACAGACACAGACACAGACACAGACACAGACACAGACACAGACAAAGACACGGACACGGACACGGACACGGACACGGACACGGACACGGACACAGACACAGACGCAGACACAGACAGACACAGACACAGACACAGACACAGACACAGACACAGACACAGACACAGACAGACACAGACACAGACACACACAGACACAGACACAGACACAGACACAGACACAGACACAGACACAGACACAGACAGACACAGACACAGACACAGACACAGACACAGACACAGACACAGACACAGACACAGACACAGACACAGACACAGACACAGACACAGACACAGACACAGACACAGACACAGACACAGACACAGACACAGACACAGACACAGACACAGACACAGACACAGACACAGACACAGACACAGACACAGGCACAGACACCGACACCGACGCGGACGTGGACGCGGTGGCGGACGAGGGGGCAACGCAGTCGCACACACAGACGCAGACGCAGACGCAGCCGCAGACGCAGACGAAGACGCAGACGCAGACGCAGACGCAGACGCAGACGCAGACGCAGACGCAGACGCAGACGCAGACGCAGACGCAGACGCAGACGCAGACGCAGACGCAGACGCAGACGCAGACGCAGACGCAGACGCAGACGCAGACGCAGACGCAGACGCAGACGCAGACCCAGACATAGACGCAGACGCAGGCGCAGGCGCAGACGCAGAGGCAGACGCAGACGCAGGCGCAGGCGCAGAAGCAGACGCAGACGCAGGCGGAGACGCAGGCGCAGACACAGACACGGACACAGACACAGACACAGACACAGAAACAGACGCAGACACAGACACAGACAGACACAGACACAGACACAGACACAGACACAGACACAGACACAGACACAGACACAGACACAGACACAGACACAGACACAGACACAGACACAGACACAGGACACAGACACGACACGACGACAGGACACGGAGCGACAGACAGCAGACACAGACGCAGACACAGACAGACACGACACAGACACAGACGACAGACACAGACGCAGACAGACACGCACAGACACAGACACAGACCAGACCAGACCAGACACAGACACAGACCAGACCAGACACAGACAGACACAGCACAGACGACACGACACAGACACAGACACAGACCAGACACAGACACAGACCAGACACAGACACAGACACAGACACAGACACAGACACAGACGACAGACACAGACACAGACACAGACACAGCACAGACACGACACGACCGACACAGACGACAGCGACGACACGACACGCACGACACAGCACAGACACGACACGACGACGACCGACACGACGACGACACGAGCGCAACACAGACCAGACGCACAGACCAGACCGACAACGACACGACGACACGCACGACGCACGACGCACGACACACGACGCACGACGCACGACGACACGACCACACGACGACACGACGACACGACCGACGCGACGACACGACACGACCACGACACGACGACACCGACACACGACACGACACGACACACGACACGACGACGACGACACGACACACGACACCGACACGACACACGACACGACACCGACACACGACACGACACGACACGACACGACACGACACACCGACACGACAGACGACACGACACAGACACGACACAGACACACGACACACGACACGACACACGACGACACGACACACGACACACGACACGACACGACGACCACGACACACGACACGACACACGACACACGACACGACGACGACACGACACACGACACACGACACGACACGACACACGACACACGACACGACACGACACACGACACGACACCGACACACGACACACGACACGACACGACACGACACACGACACGACACACGACACGACACGACACACGACACACGAACACACACGACACACGACACACGACACACGACACGACACGACACGACACGACACGACGACACGACACACGACACCGACACACGACACACAACACACACGACACACACGACACACGCACGCACACACGACACGACACACCACGACGACACGACACACGACACACGCACACACGCACACACGCACCACACGCACACGACACACGCACACACGCACACACGCACACGCACACGCACACACGCACACACGCACACACGCACACACGCACACACGCACACACGCACACACGCACACACGCACACACGCACACACGCACACACGCACACACGCACACTCGTACACACGCTCGCACGCGCGCACGCACCCACGCGCGTACGCACGATTTTTTGTTCAAATTTTGTTTTTGGACGTGTTCTAACATTTTAAAGCGATTGAGCAAATCAAAATTTAAGAAATTTTTTTAGCGATACAGTACTTCCCATCCGTTGGGAAAGTTAAGTGTTTTAATCCACCACTAAATGTAAATTAGTAGTAAATTAGTTATTCTTGGCTAATTAATGAATTATATAACATTATATATAATATTTAGTTTTGAGAAATTTTAAATAGGTAGAAGAAGAGCTATTCTAATCCGAAAGCGTAGTAGCAGTATAGTACGACAAACAAGCAAATAAACATCTAATACTAAAAAAGGTATATGCAATATTCACAGGCGGAATTTTACCTAATTTTCTTTGATTTTGATAGTAGAGACATCTAACGAGATTCTTTACTCTTTGACAATTAGTTAATACACCAAGACACGTTTTTAACATTTTAATAATGGAAAGGATCATTCAAGAATGTTCTAAAATAATAAATTAATGTAAGCGTATTTTAAACCATTAAAATACTTGGGTCAACTTCTTTGCAAAACACTAATGACTGTATACATTTCTATGTAATATAATTATCTTCATTTTATCAAATAAGTAATATTGACCTATAACATTATCGGTAATTTTATGCTAAGATAACATATGTCTGATATATTAAATTAAATGGTATTAATACAGGTTTTCTTAAACTTATAATAAACTATTTTAATATACCTGAAACTCAGCAGGAACCATCGGCAAGGTAAGAAAATGACCAGCTTTGTCGGTTACGTAATTAATATGTAGGCAGTATTAATTTTATACTTCTTGAAAGATTTCATATATAAACGTTTAGAAACGTTGAGGTGATTTTTTATTTTATAGGGTGGACACATGTATGGAAAATCATTTATTTAAGGATTCAAATTTCTCTAAAAAAATTACTACAATAAATTATAAATTCTTTCAACACGAAAACTTAAATTATATATGTAAATAAGTTCGTTAATATTAGAGTTTTCAGAATTGTCAGCTTAACCCAATTTCAACACACTTAATTAAGATTAAGGCCCCTATGTATTATAGTCACATTATTCAAAGTGTTTTCATTATAATGGTAACTGGAATTTTGCATTAACTATTTGATTTTAGTGATTATTCATTATGTCTAACGTTAATAAGACTTTAATCAAAACGTTTAACAAACTAGCTGTGACACTCTAAAAGTTAATTTTCGCTACTATATTTGGTAATGGGAAAGCAACGCCATTCAAAATATTAAATTATGATAATTCGGTGAAATGCAAGGTTAGTTCGCTTAATTTAGTATTAGTTAATTGTTAGTTATCAATATTACATTGTAATTCGTAATGAATAACAAATTAGAAAATAATTACATTAAACTACCTACTAACAATTTAAAACAATGATTTTACTTCTTTATAACATCGCATTATTAGAAAAAACGGAACAGTCAATTATCTTAGCAACCATTCAACATAAATCAAACAAATTTTGTTCGAAGGGATAACTGAAATGGATGAATTAAAAAATCGTATTTTTAGTTTACAGTTTTTTCTGTAGGTTAGGGAGTTTTAAAATTTTAAATGCAATACTCTAATTTTTATTACTGCAGTATCAACGTTATTGTGGCGTGATATTATAGTTTTGGTTGAGTTGATCGGCCTATTTCCACAGTTTTTGCTTTTTGAGCGCGGCTCTGCTTCCGTCATCAGGCTTAGTCCTGAGAAAGACTGTTTTTGTACTTGTGTCGAATTTATGTTATGATTTTTTCCCCAGCACTTGACTACTCTCAGATTCGAACTTGGTATCTTTCACTTACAAGTCTGACACCTTTACCGTTGAGCCACTGAGTAACCCAATATATATTTTTTAGAACATACAATATATATATATATATATATATATATATATATATTATGTGTGTGTGTGTGTGTGTGTGTGTGTGTGTGTGTGTACAGGGACCGCCATAAAGTTGGACACCAAAAGATCGATTGTGAAATTTGTCACGTGACCATAAATTTAGCGGGAATTTTGAAAAATGTTAACTGTGATGCCGAAAAATGGGTCAAATATACAAGATATCAAAAATTGTATTAAGAACACGTATTTAGAATGCAACAAATACCCCACATACCAATTTTCTACCAAATCAGAAAAAAAGTAAAAAATACCATTTATTCCCCTCTGCTTTTATTAGGCAACATCATAAAATCTTGTTTTACCTGGAAATAGTTTTAATAACATAAATTACATCATTTTAGGTCAAAATAAATCAAATATTTGTAAAATAGACAATTTGTGAGAGGGAAAAATTTTAAAAATACGATTTGGCCTCGTCGCTGGTTGTGTTTATGCTCTGTATATTGAAGCGCACGGGCTGATCTAATATTTTTAACCGGTAAATATAATGTAAACGAACTAATATTTGTAATTAAAACTTAACAACACATTATTTAACCTTATTAAATTTAATATTGGTTAGTACATTGGAAATTAGCGATTTCTTTAATTTAATAAGTTGGCTTTGAAAAATGAAGTATTTCGGTTTATAAGGATGAAAATTATTGCTCTTTAAAGTGCAGTTCATAGTTTACGATACCTAGAATTATGTAATTTATGTTATTAAACGTATTTCCAGGCAAAGCAAGATTTTATGATGTTTCGTAGTAAAAGCAGAGGAGAATAAATGGTATTTTTTATTTTTTTTCTGATTTAGTTCAAAATTGGTATATGGGATCTTTGTTGCATTCTAAATACATTTTTTTTATTCAATTTTTCGATATCTTGTTAATTTGACCCATTTTTCGGCATTGCAGTTAACATTTTTCAAAATTCCCGCTAAATCTATGGTCACGTAATAAATGTTCCAATGGATTTTGTTGTCAGACATGCAGAAACGAACCGCCAATAGAGTTTTTCATAAATTTCAATAATAAAAATTTTTCCCATATGTGTCCAACTTTATGGCAGTGCCTGTATATATATATATATATATATATATATATATATATATATATATATATATATATATATATTAAACTTTTCGTGGTTGCGCAGGTGTATTGCGCTTAAGCTATTCGCCCATTATTGGAAGCCATATGGGTTTCATCTCTCCTCACAGGCTTATTGGATTTTCTGCTAGTGCGATGTATGCGGCTTCTTTGAGTTTCCTGCGAGTTGTATTCTCGTCCTTTGCCACTAGATGTATTTTATCCCATCGGATGCGGTGGTCTTCATTCCAGACATGTTCGGCGATTCTTAATTTTTCTGTTTCGCTCTTGCAGACGTTCTTCTTATGTTCCTGTATTCTCACTTTGATTGGTCTACTGCTCTCTCCTATGTATACTTTGTCGCATTTGCATGGTAAGGCGTAAACACAATTCTTAGAATTCTGATCTTCTTTGTGGTTTGGTTTTGGTTAATATTCCCCTGAACATTCTTGTATTTCCTGCCTATCCTTCGTATTTTGTCTGAGGTGCCTTGTATATATGGTATTATCGCTGTATATTTAGGTTCTTCTTTTACGGCTACCTAAATATACAGCAATAATGCCATATATACAAGGTACCTCAGACAAAATATGAAGAATAGGCAAGCTAGTGTGGATATGAAACCCATATGGATTCCAATATTGTCCGAAGAACTTAAGCGCAATTCACCTGCGCAACCACGAAGAAGTTTAATATATATATATATATATATATATATATATATATGTAAATTCTAAAAAATATATATTGGATTTTACTGCGTGGCTCAGCGGTAAAGGTGTCAGACTTGTAGTGAAAGGTACCAAGTTCGAATCTGAGAGTAGTCAAGTGCTTGGGAAGAAATCAGAACATATGAATTCGACTCAAGTGCGAAAACAGTCCTTCTCTCGGGACTAAGCCTGATAACGAAAACAGAGTCCCCTTCCGTAACGTCGCGCTCAAAAGGCAAAAACTGTGCAAATAGGGTGATCAACTCAATCAATATGAAATCACAGTTACAAAACACATAATACAGAATTATGGTTTTGTTGTTACTGACAATTTCAGAGATGTGGCATTTAATTTTTTTTTCCAAATAAATACAGAAACGACAATTTATGGTTAGTTATCTCGACAACGATCCAACCAAAACTGGGCAAAAAGTCAAGAAAAGTAAATTAGGAAAATGTAATTATTGAACAAGTAATGACAGCAAAATAACAACAACCTAAGAATAAAAAAACAGGAAAACACCTATGTACTTAATCAGGTGCCCAAAATGACTAGCATCGTTTGCTAAACAATATCCGAGGCCATCATAAAATTCTGCGAAAGTGTTAGATAACATGCTGGGAGTGGTTTATGCAGCTTCATACAAAACTTTTTGTTGGCTGTGGGCAATCGTTATAAACTCTGCACTTCAGATTATCCCAAAAGAAGAACTCTAATGAAGTCATGTCTGGAGATCGATCTGACCATTCTGGAGTTCCATGTCTTCAAATCCATCTTCCTGAAAACCGGCTGTTTAAAAACTCGATGGCCCCTTTGGAGAAATAAGCTGGAGCTGCATCATGCTGGAACCAATTTTAATCGAGGTTTTTAGTTCTAATTTATAATTTCGGGTACTATGCGTTGTTTAAGGTCAAGATAATTTTCCCATCAAATTGCCATATAGTTATATTTTTCTAAAGAAAATGAAGTTTCTGGACTTGTTTAGCCCATCGAGTTATATCGTACTGACATTCTGCAACCGTTTAGTTCATACGATTCTGTCGGATTGATAGGAAATACATGCTACAGGTGAGCTGTCTAGAATGCTCTTTTTTCCTTTCACCACGCTTTTAATTTTAGCCATCAACATATCTTGTGTTCGATAATTAACTAAAAAGAGATCAATAAATTTATTAACTAAAGGGATTATACATAAGCTCACCAGGTTTTATATAAGGACACACTAGTTTTGTATCATAAATCGTAAGGTAAGGTGTAACTAATTAGTTTAACTGTTAGTTTTCCTTTATTCATTTTAGGGGATAATCATATACTATTTTGCTTTTCGAAACAGACACCTGATCTTCTCGAACTTCTACTTGGTTAAATTCATTTCTTAAACATTCTATCATCATCATTCTCTGATTAGCTACCTCATTGAAAAGGTACGTTCTACATACTGGGTTATATCCTGTCTTAGAAGTTCTACATACTGGGATATACCTGATTTTAGACGTTCTACATACTGGGTTATATTCTGTCTTAGACGTTCGACATATTTGGATATATCTTGTCTTAGACGCTCTACATACTGGGATATACCTTGTTTTAGACGTTCTACATATTGGGATGTGTCTTGTCTTAGACGTTCTACATATTGGGATATATCTTGTCTTGAATGTTGTACAGACTTGAATATACGTTGTCTTATATGTGGTACATGTTCTGTATATAAATTGGGTATCCCCTTTTGCCTATTAAGTATTTTACTTTATACATATTATCAAGATACCTGATGCAGATTTGTGCAACACCTGGTGATAAATAACTGTTAACGTTTTGTGTGTAACACAATTTAAATATTTATTTGAAGAATTATCCCATACCTTCGGGATACCGTTTAGTTTATATATATATATATATATATATATATATATATATATATATATATATATATATATATATATATATATATATACAGGGTGTCCAGTTTAAGATGAAATGCATGGGGATATTGGAAACCGTTAGAGATACGAAGATGGTTAAATGGAGAAAAAGTTGCGTCATTATATGCCCAAGAAGTAACCATGGTTACATGTCAAAAAATCCCTTCCATTTACTAGAAACAGGGTGATAACTGAAAATATGCGTTTTCTAAAAATCGCTATATCTTGTTTCTTGCAAGAGATACATCCACGATTTTTGCAGGATGGGGGTAACAGGTAGCGAGGATTTCAAAAATGATTTTGAAAAAATCTAGGCCTACTAGATTTTGAGATAATGCACGCAACTTTCGATTTTCTTATGGACGCCATATTAGATTTTTCCATTTTTGAATTCTTCATAAAAAATGCTTTTCAACCATATATCATATGTTTATAATCTGCCAATGAGAAAGTGTCAAATTACACAATTAAATTTATATCAAAGCAACCTTGACATATTATGTATTTTAATTAAATGAAAATTAATCTACAAATTAAACTAACTATTGAGAACAATATTATTGATTATTAACATAAATCATAATAATAAGTGACAAAAAACAACAAAAAATAAAATTTAATGTTATACTGAATTTTACTATTAATTAATCAAATGCTCGAAGCTCGCAAGAGCAAAGACTAAATCGTGTAGTATTTTCACTTATGAGAAGACTGCAACAGTGTATACAGGAAAATGGAAGACACTTTGAGAATTGAAATGATATCATTATCGGTAATTTATTCATATTTTCTGTTAAATCTGTTCATAATCATTTATTTCGATAATATTCTACTGACTTCTCCGAATTGTAATAATACCAATAATAGAGAATTGAAATTGAGTTTTATTCGGAAATGGTTACAGATGGCGAGCTCAATAAGGTATACCTTTTTTATGCAATATTGATCGCAGTATCCAATCGTGCCTTTGAAAAGTTGATACTTTTTGTTAGAAAAAGGTCACGTCATTTTTAACTACAAAAATATGCGGCAACTAGCGTCATCTGCACGATACATTGAAATTAGATGAATCACATTATTCGGCATAAGAATTATAGGCAATGCTACAAATTTGAAAGCTATTTATTGAAAACTAACGGAAATATTAAATAAATTAACTTATCAAATTGAAAACTAAACACCCTGTATCTCCGTAATGGTGCGTTTTACGACCCAAATTGATAGGAACTCTTTGTTTGCATTGCTAACCTGCATCAGCTCCCAAATTTTGACCACCTATTTTAGAATCACCTTGTGTGTGTGTGTGTGTGTGCGTGTGTGTGTGTGTGTGTTTGTGTGTTTGTGTGTTTGTGTGTTTGTGTGTGTGTGTGTGTCTATATATATATATATATATATATATATATATATATATATATATATATATATATATATATATATATATATTTAAAAGCTGTATTCTACGTGTTTGTGATATTTGCATTATAATATATTACTCGTGTTTTGGGACATTCTATCCTGCAACTATTTCTTTTAGTGCCCCGATCCTTCCTTATATTCGTTCGTTAGCTAGGAAAGTAAGTGATTCTTTCCGTTTATCTAGGGCTGACTATCAACCATTCTGGCTGGCGCCCTCCCTTACCTTTTAAGCTTTTAGGTACCACCTGCGTCACTGTAGAACCTATCCCGCTGCTTTACTTTGACTGAGCTTTTCGGCAGCCCTAAGGCTATCCTCTCTGTTACGGTAAGTTAGTGGATAAAGTACAAATCTACACGTAACAAAATTACGATAGTTTCATTTTCATAATCGTTTTGTGACGGTTGCCACTTTTTGTGAAGGTCTATGACTCCTATATAATACCGCAGGACAATTTTGACTGGCCGGCTTTAACCCAGCACAATCCAGAAAGTATAACCCAGCAGGTAGCGAAGTAGTTAGATGTGTGGTCAGAAGATTTAGTATGTGCACTGGTCAAGTATATACGTTACGTTGGTAAGAATAAGCCTTTTTAATAGTAATGAATTTTCTAAAATACAACCCTGAAAATTCAAATAGGAAGCAAACAGAGAGGTGAAAAGTTTACTTAGCACATATATACAAACGCAGATAAATCAAAACCAGGAATAAAATATTCAGTAATTGAAAATTCATAATCATAAAAAAATAAAAACATAAAAAAGAAATCAAATTGTAAGTTACTCAAATTATTGTTCTATTCATTAAGACATAAATTAGTGTAAACTGTAAATTTGTGCCACGAATATTAATTTAGAAAGCGAGACATCAAAAATAAAAATTAAATTACCGATATTTTATTTCTGCAGTAACGCATCAAAGAAATTAGTTATTTGTAAACGTTTACTCAATTCAATAATTATAAGTAAAACTACAACAAACGTAGACCGTTGACCTCAAGAGTGTACAGGCTATGAAAATGCTAGTAATTTTACCTTAAACAAACCGATCTTTATGTCTGTATTTCAAGTTAATAATAATGAAGAATAAATGCTCGTTGCACAAAGTCTGCCCTAAATATTTTTTACATTAATGTTCTTTATGCATAATTCTAACTGACGCTGCGACACGAGATTAGCACTGCAAGAGTCACTGATATATTCTGTCAATGTAAATTGACATATCAGATAAGTAAACAGTGGTTAACAGTTATTAGATAAAAGTTACACACGTATATAATTATACATGTAAGGGAATGTTATACATGGAATTGGTTCATTTAATCAACTCTGAGTATTGTACAACTGATACGAAATAGTTCAATTGAAATCACTTTGTTCAACATAATAGCTACACAATTTCCACTGGTGAAAAAAGACAGTAGATTGGTTTATATAATTAGTTAAGGTAAATTGATTGCTTCGAGAATTAGGTGAAATTATTGTAATTGTGGACTAAACTATTTCGATGTCTTCAATGAGAGACATAAAAGTCACAGGTCTATCGGAAGTGTGTAGATAATGGAGTTTACATTTACAGTAAAGGTTATTTTTCGAACATAACCATAATGCTGAACACACATGTTGATATGAAAAACTTTATTTCCGAGACTTAAATCGTCTAAATAAGTATACAGTGGCCGTCATTCAATATAAGTAGTGAATTGGATTACATCCCAATTAAATTGGGTTGTTTAATTAAAAATTAACACGTAAAGTACGTGTTTTTCAATTCAATATGTTTTTGGAAAAAAGTTATCTTATACATTTGTAAAGAACCAGCGTCCTTTACGTATGCTTTTTAGGATGAATTATTCGCGGACCATCCTATATCTAAAATTTCAAAAGTTTACGCGATATTACACCACAAATAATTCCTTAATCACCGCTGACGTGTATTTCTAAAAACCAGTAACTTTTTGCACGTCAGAACAATTGCAACCAATCCCATAACGGCATCCCCCGCACGGTAGCCGCGAAGCCGCCCACCGATGCACATATATAAACCCGCGACGTGCTGCTCTCGGAGATCTCTCAGGGGATTTCTCCGTTCATCATCTATCACTACCTGCCCGATCGTGACCGAGACCGCTGCGTCGTTCCAGATATCCAGTAGCCGCCGCACCGATTGCTTCGTGTAAGCACCGACCTGATGATAGCTGTAGAGGAGTCCATCGCGATCGTGTGATAACGCGCACCACCTCGCGCCGTGCTACCTAAAGTTTAATCCCGCACTGCAATTGATAGACACGTAAGTTGTATAATTATAAAATCTGACAATTTACTATCAAACACGACAGAACGTAAATAACGACGGGCTTAGTCTCCAGGAGTTATAAGGTTATCGTTACACAAAAACATACATACAGAGCGTAACGAAGGGGTAACCCCACACGTCGCCTGACACAGTACACCTAGAGAAAGAGTGCCACGCAGGGTAGAGCCCGACGTCGCTCGCAAACACTTGAGGGTGAAGATTAGATACAGGGCTGTAAAGACCTACGACCTTTTTTGTTCTTAGTTCACCAGGTTAGACAGGCCATTGCCTACGTCTCCTGATTATCACTAAGACCCCGCTTCATACACATACATACAATACATACAGACAAGCACAATAACCACACACAGTGTCTTTAATCGCAGGAGGATATATAAAGAAACCTGTTGCATAAAATTGTATTCCGAATAACCATCGCGAAACACCTAGTACAAGACCATTCTTAATTGAATTAAGAATATACGCCGGAAATTAAAACCGCAGATAATATGTAAATTATCCAATATTTACCGATAGTTAATAATATAAATCCGACCGCGTGTATATTACGATGTACCTTAACAATCAGTAAATTCATTTTATTGTAACATTTTAGTATAGCAAGTATTTCGTTTACGTTATAATTTGTTTTATTTAATAATTAAATTTAGTTACGCCGTTAGGACGTAATCCTGTTGCTTAAATAATCTAAACGCGTTCTCAAGCCGGTTATAATCAAATAAAAATAGTCCAGAGATCTCGCATTTGCATACGCGAATCTCGCGCGTGTATTGCTTCATTGGAGTACGACATACCAGCTTCAGCGCTCCAGAGTTACTGAAGAATAATAATTATACCATGCGCATAAGCCGAGAATGGTATTGATTTTCTCCGTCCCCGAAACGATTAGAGTTCGTTGCACTGGCGCCGTCGACCTAAAACTGTATTGGGGCAACCGTATCAGCTTCTGTAAATACAGGACCGTAATATAAATATTACATACTAGGTAGGGAGTAGATTAAAATAATATCTCTGTTCACAGAAACGACTACGCACCCAGTAAACAGCCGCCCCCAGGAGAACGTGTGTGAGGAGCCGCCCGGACCAAAACGACAATACATTTTAGTTGTTATTTATCCTTCCTTTATTTTGTTACATTATGAAAAAATATACATTTTAAACCGCTTAAGCATAATTATTTAAGGTAACAGTGTTAAGCCTACCAAATAGTACGAACCACACCCCGTTTATAATAAATCATAAACACGACTGAGCAAAGCCGAGGCAAAGTAAAACCGCGCTGGGTTACCAACCCAGAAAGGGGCATAACATATAGCAACAATAAGAGTTGTTACACATTAGAGCCTAATTCTACCACTAAATAATTATTTATACCCACAAAATAGAAAATTACAATTTAGTTAGAGAATACATAGTAGGAATGGTATACAAGAGCCAACTGCATAACATGCTAAACAAATTGTGAATGTGGACTAAGATATCGGAATTCACAATTTCGCAAGGCACAGTTTCCTTCAGTTCGTGAGGCTAAGTAACTTTGTAGGGTTTAATTTTTTTCATTGTCTAAAATATTTCTTATTTGCGAGTTAAGGGTTGGTTGTGTGGTACTTTTAAAGGTTTTCTTCGAGTTGGAAACGAAGATTTAACTTGTTCTCATCATTATTAGCAGATTTCGACCTTATTGATTAAGTTACCTTCATAAAATTTTTGTTTACCTCCAAAAACAAAGCATTTCGATTCGGTGCTTTTCGGAAAGCACACACGATGACGAACGCAATATTTTCCAAAATTTGTAAACTTTTCAAACTATTTTGCAGAATCTAATTACTATGCAATTAGATGATATCACAGCATATAAGTAACATGCATTCTCGATTAATTCTGAAGGCCAAACCCTCATGATTTCTTACGAAGATACTAGAGGAATGAATTAATCTAATGGTTAAGGTAATCTTAGCGAGATGAATTGTTCGCGAAATTGTCACTAATAACAAAACGGTAACATCAAATCATAACAACTTTGACATAAATAATTGATTGCAATAATAAAAATTAGGGTATTGCATTTCAAATTTTACAGTTCTCTACAAACCTTGGTCGATGTAAGTTTAATCATTGCTGAGGTAATTGAGTGTACAAGCCTGGGCTGTGCAACATTGAACATTTTTTTATAATCGGTTTTACAAAGTTTGTACTGTAAATTTCTCTTAACTTAGTTTTAATTCTTAACTGTAGTTGTTCAGTTTCTTCTACCTGGTTACTTTGATGCATTTTTGTCTATAAATGAGAACAGAAACGTTCAATTGTTCGTAACAGATGAACACTTCAGAGATTGTTTTTTTATACGAATATTGTCCACAGGTTTCTGAATGTGTTTTAAAGCATAATCACAAGATGCAGTATATGGGCAGAAGGTGTAAGGGTATGTATTTACAAAAAGCTTTAATCTGGGTTTAGTGCAGTGTTCTACGTACGAGGATACTCTTATACCACGTTACTTCTACAAGATATTATTCAGACAATCGCTTTACCGAAATGGTGGGTAGCCATCATATAATCTTTATCCTTTGTTATAATGAGTTTAGTGTTGCGCCTTAGAAAACTCCCCATGGTTAGGAGATCTAATCATGTGTACTGCTTACAAAGTTATTCCCGAATAGATTTGGGATTATTATTCGTAGATTGGGCACTTTGCCGAATGCCCACAATGCCAATACTATTCTTGGGTGGTCAAAATTGAGGACGATGGACACTACGCTGACGACAGTGACTACATCGCCAAAAACTGTACATGGGACACTACGCCCACTGCGACAACAGTGCAATATATTTCACTGTGGTTACAATGTGTACTATATGCAGATCGCCGATTCTGAACACTGAACGCTACGCTGACTGTGAGCACAACATCGAACAATGTACCTTGGTCACTACAACGACTCAGACTACAACACCGACTGTTTAAACGATATTGAACAGATAATAATAACAAAGCTATGAATTTCATGTTTGTTATTAGTGAACTCGATTATAGTTCTTGCCGGGAAAGAATCGCCCTGCGTCAGCGGTCTATGAACTTGACTATTCAAGTTGTTCATACAGCCACCTCATGTGAAAGCGTAATTCAAATAATGATAGTAATATACTTCAAGTGTATTTGATACAATGGGCATATGCTATTGAATGGTTTAATGCAATTAAAGGAGAAAATCTATAAACACGGGTTGTTCGTTTGCATATTAATTTAATTTTAATTTGACCAGCCACGTTACTTTCCAGTACAGTCCATGCTGTAATCAAATTTTAAAATTATGTAGGCACCTACATACTCTTCCACTATTTATTTCCACACAACTTTGCAACAGATCTTTTCAGAAGAGTATGTTACGGCTGGAATAACTGATAGAAGTTTAAATCGTGCAATATGAAAAGAATCCAGTAGAAATACAAACTCAATTTCTTAAACGATATGGTCAGGAGATCATTTCAACTAACATTAGACAGTGCAAGGATTTACTCAAAAGGAAATTTAATTGTAACAGAATGGAGGCATAGCGTGCATAGAATCTTCGAAAATATTACAGTAAAAGAAAAATATTATTGAAAATATAAATGACAGAACAATGAAGACTTTTTTGATACGCCATCAGAAATCAGTGTACTAACAAACGGAAGCATTTATATCCAGCAACACACACTAACAATAGTAATCAATCATAATTAAACATTAAATATTTCATTATTAAACAATATTTTTTATTTACAGACTTAAGACCTATCAGTAAAACTATTTACTTTTTCTTTTTGTATGAACGTAGAAAAAATATTGTACGCAATATGTACAAAAAGTGTTCATCGCAGTCAACGTATGGTCCAACTCAGCCTAAAAACTTCGTCGACAAACGCACGTCGCGTTTGCACTTGTTACAAACATAACCATTATTTATTTTAATAGAAAATTTTATTTCAATTTTTATCTATAAAGAAACTCAGAAGTTCACATTTCTTTTAATATAATAAATATACAAGGTATGTAATTGTAAACATAAGCACAATGAAGCCAACACGAGCACAGCTTGGTATTTGGATGTAATCGCAAAACCTGGAAATTCAAATACCTTTGGTGTTATCAATTATACACGTTTACCACTTACAGAAATACTTACAGAAACCATTGAATAACGAAGTAGGAAAGAAGCGACACTGCTATAAGTGTCGCCGTAGCACGCGATTGTACCATTGAATAAAGTCAACACAGAAACTTACAGAAATATTGCACACACATTTCTTCTATTTCTTCTAAATCTGTCGCATGTTGCTATTGCACACAACTTCTTTAGTCTATATAACTACTTGTAAATCATAACTAACCAACAAAATAGTATATTAAGAAACGAGTTTCATAGGAGACGCATGCGTGGAAGCTCAGAAAACGAGCCGCGCAGCGGCGAGTTTTGTAAACGCTAAACGCGATAAAGCGTCTTATGAAACGTTTCTTATACTATTTTTTCTATTTTGCATGAAAATTTGAGAATTATTGCATTTTAATTATTAACATTACAAAGTTGTCAATTTTGTTACTTTTACCTTTATGCTGATGGAACTGGTAATTTGAAATTCTCGACTCAAAGTTATTATTCGTATTTAACAACTAAAGTGTTAGGTTATGTTAAGTGTTTACATTGACATTTGTGAAATTTTGGCAGTGTTACCAATCCGACAATAATGCAGTTTGCGTATCGTAATGAGCCACATTTCGATACGCAAATGACGTCACTCGCGTATCGTAATAAAAGCATTATGAATGCAAAAGAGAAAAATAACTATTGTATACTTATTTGTTAGAATATGTTAATTATAATAAAACATTTTAGTAGAAGACCGGTACCATACTCCCTAACAAAAATGCCTGTTTTTTGTGACGTCACAAGCCCTGCCCACTTTTGACCTTGGGAATTCCATAAGGCCTGCCACATGGCTGACCTCGGTTTGAGCTTGGGAATTTCCGATGACGTAATTCGGCCTGGGAATTTCCGATGACGTAATTCGGCCTGGGAATTTCCGATATAATTCGGGACAGGAAAATTCCCGATGACCTCGCCATTCACTTTTGACCTTGAGAAAGTGGTTGACCTTGAGGTAGTGGTTGACCTTGAGAAAGTCGTTTGCCTTGAGAAATTGGTTGACCTTGAGGTAGTTGTCGACCTTGAGGTAGTTGTTGACCTTGGGCAAGAATTTGCACGGGAAATTTGAAATTGTTTTAATAAGAAGGTTCTTGTAAGACAAGTGTAGCAGTTATCTCTTGGATCTGTTTTGTTTTGTCTGTGGTGGCATCTAGTGTTGCATGAACTAATTAATGTTTTCTGTAGCCTTGAGGAAGTTGTTTACCTTGAGAAAGTTGTTTAGCTTGAGAATGTTGTTTACCTTGAGAAACTGGTTGAGAAAGTTGTCTGCCTTGAGAAACAGGTAGCCTAACCTACTAGGCGGTAAATTTGAAATTTGAATAAGGGGCCCTAATCCTATCTCATAAGACAGGTCTTCGAGGACTTGTGTTAGGTCTGTGCACCTCTTGTCGTGGCCCCTTGAATGGGAATAGTGTTCTAATAAGGGGGCCCTAATGCTAACTTGTAAGACAGCTATAAGAACTTATGTCAGGGTCTTTACCCTCTTATCGTAGCCACTTGGCTGGAAATTTTTGAATTTGTGGCGGCATCTAGTGGTGTGTAGACTAATGAATATTTTTTGTAATAAAGATGGCGCCATCTAGCGGTATATTATATAGGACTAATTAGGGTTTTTTGCGGCTCCATCTAGTGGTCTATGGACTAATAAATGTTTTCTACAATCTCAGTGTGTCTTCACTATAGTGGTGTATTTCAGGCTTAATCCGGTTTTGTTTGTCATGCCAGCTGATAGTATATGGACTAATAAACGTTTTCTGTAAATAGAGTTCGGTTTTATTGATTAACTGCTTATGTAAGACCGTATCCTCTAGAACATCCATATAAGTGCTTTTAACATGGGACTTATTTTATTTTCGCTATGTATTACCTAATTACATTTGCTACTTGAAGAATGTTTTAAGATGGGACTAAACACTATTTTCCGCTACCCCCTTAGCTTGTAACACACAATTAGAATTAAATTACGGTTTAATTGCTCGATATTCACAATGCAAAAAAACAGTCGCATATAATATACAAAATCTAAGTACAGTATGTAGTGTGAAAATGATATTTACAATAAATGACCAACGATCTGGGGGCACTGTGAACAGGCAGTCTCATGCATCAGATCACGTGAAAAATTTGGCGTAAAACAGTGATAAAACAAGCGTCTATGTCGACGAGCCCGATATAAATAAATAAGTTCTAACTTAAACTGATATGTACAGTTCGTGAAGATAATAATACAAATCATAATCTAAAAAATAAAATAATACAAGTCTATAATTAAACACAAAATCCTTACACATACAAATTAGTGCAAAAAGTGAGTTTTAAAAATGATTTCACTGCGAAACCAGTCAACCTTCAATGACTGTACAAAATTACTTTTAAATGATATGAGCTTTGAGGTTCTAAAATGTATATATATATTTTTATGGAATGCAATTATGATTAAACAGTTATACAACTTCATTAATATGATTTGGAAAGTGATAATCACATTAGCACCATGCTAGAATAACGTACTTACAAATATTTTAAAAATTTTGCTGCTGCAAAATACATTAAGGTTTAAATTAAATATTACTCCAAATAATAATAATTTCTACCCTGGTGTTTTTTATATAGGCAGATTCTCTTTCTAAGCAACCAGCACCTATACATTCCAAAATTATGGATAATTTACCTGTATGTTCAATTACGGTCACGTACTTCACGTTATATGGACTTTTACTAGTGGAGGTTAATAGCCATGCTAATTAAACACTTTAAATTTCTAACCTGAAATAAGAGTGACGTTATTTAGCTTATTTGAAATTTCATAGAGAGAGCATCGCTTTATCAAGATTTAAGATACATTTTACCCCATTTAGCTCATCGTTTTTCATCTTGAACGATTACGTTGTAATAGTTTATTAACAACCCGCAAAACATCTAATATCCCTGATGCTGATTCATAATAATAATAATGCTCATTCGGTGGTAATTATACTTTCAATACATGCAAAGGATAATACACACCCTTTATTTGTTACTATTATTATTATATAGATGTGAGATTATTCTTAAATTAGCCGTTTTCAGCACTACCCTGGAAATACTACACACGCTTTCAAACCTTCATCCTCGTTCTCACAAGCGGTACCGTATTCATCTCTTTGGATTTAAATTTACCCGATTTCGAGCCAGTAGCACGTTTTCTATTTTATCTTGAGATATTTTCTATTGTTACTAATTTAGCGAACCACAGTATTAGCACATATGTAAATCACAACGTATTTGAAATGACTCAGTATTATTGATATTTTATAGAAACGTGTAGTAGGATTACGATTTTCTAGCGATTTACCGTCAAATTTTTGCTGTTGAGTTGAGCTGTATGGATGAATTTGTTTTACGTGTGTCGCGACCTTTAAGGATGGTGTGTTTCGAGCTTAAGTTTCTTTGTTTGTGAATTACTATTCCGTAATTTAAGGAATTAACTATAATAGGAATTAGGTTTGAAATCGTCGGTAATTGGTTTCTAAATTTATTGAGTTTTTCGTAATAATGCATTTAAAGTTTGAGAGATTGTTTTCATTATTATTCCCCGGTTATTGAATGTTGAGTAACGTTTTATTTGTATATAAGTTTAAATAATGTTTATTTCGTTTGATTTCCTTAAAATTTAATAGAAAGTTTTGTAAAATTAAGTAACTTAAAGAAAGAGTGTAGATGTAAATGTATTTGATATCGTTCTGGCGACAAGAAGTCGAGTGATTGCAGTGGTTCAGCTATGAGTATGTTGGTTTTGAGTCATAAAGATAGAATGTGGGACTAACTGCTTGAACTTAAATGAAAATACAGAGATACTTTTCACGTTGATTCTGCTGACGTTTGGAATTTTGAAAATTATCGAGTCTTTACGGTTGAAAACGAAGTTTGCGTGTAGGGGGTATGAAATCTTCTCCTTCCGTTTCTTAATTGGTGCAACTAAATTAAATGAGATTTTTTTGTGAGTGGTGGGATTCAAAAATCCAAGATGGATTTTTGGTAATAATTTGGAGTTCTGAAACTGACAGCGCTCCCGAGTAGTAGTACTGTGACGTTTGTTGTTACGGCTTAAGGGGTTGATTAGAACGTTGATATATTGGACCTTTTGGTGTTTAACGAACAAACTTTCGTGTTGTGAGAGTAGTTATCTAATTTTTGAAGAAAACCTGTGAAGGGATTTTAAGTGAAATTGTTCAATCACCAAAGGACTAGACCTAGTGCCGATTTCGATTTTACGTAATCAAGTTACCTAGAGATCACCGTCGTGTTATATTAGTGCTTCTGTGACCTCATTGGTTTATGTCGCTTTTGCGGATTTATTAAATTAACGTTCTTGAAGTGCCAGTTAATTGCCGTGCAGGGCGTGTTGAAGTACAAAGAAACTTTCGCAGAATATTAAAATTATATTTATTTAAATAAAGTTAATAACCTTTTGGATTCGTAGTGTAAAGAAAACTATTTTAAAAGAAGTTTTTAGTTAATGCAGTAACATTTTACCGAGATTCATTCAAGGAATCGTTTGAGTACAAAAACAAATAGTCAACCTTATCACTCATCATCTTGTGTCAGACTAGGGAGATTCCGTATCCGTAGTAGCAGTAGTCGGTCACCTGGTTCACTTTCGATTGTTGTAACACAGAAGAGGTGCCAATTTAGACAGTAAGGTAGTATAACATTGTGTTTTATTGAGTATTTACAAGATTTCTTGTGTGTGTACCTCGAATTACTTGTTTGTACGAAGGTTTGAAAGCGGAGTCGTGTACCTTTTAAATTAAGTTGTTGCTTTGGTTTATTTATTGTAATTAATCATAATTCTGACGCTTCGCCTTCACACCCTTCATCTTAGCATTAAAGGGCAATTGACCATGAAGTAGTGTGGTTTAATAATCCACGAAATATTTAGGCTAAGCGATTTAGAACGGCGTTACGCAGAATTCTGGCCAGACCTCCCGTCGCCAATTAAGAATTTGTTATCTTTTCGTATATACGCATTATCGTATGTATACATGTATATTATTTTCTTATCTTGTTACAGCTTTGTTTAGGTTTTATAAAATTGTTTTAATTCTGTGAAAACCCCTTTTGTGTTACATAAAAGTTTTTTTTTTAAATTGCAAATTTACCGGTAATTTAGGATCTTAAGTTTTAACGTAACGAAGTGACAGTTTCTTTATTGAGTAATAGCGTTAATGATATTCAGTGTTTTATTTGACTTCTAGTTGATTATTAATTCATTTAGAGAGCATTCAACAAAGGTGATTTTTGTTTTGTTTTATTAAGATTATTGTATGATGCCTTATTATTTACACTGAGGTGTAGTAACGTAACGTAACATTAGTGTGTGATTAACACGCTTTTATTTGTCAGGCGTGTAGTGCTATTTTGAAGCCCTATTTCAGGTAGTTTGCTGAGTTGCTATCCAGTACACCTGGGATTGATTGCGGGTAGGTAGGCGTATGTTTTTTGTATGTTTAGACACGTTATATACTCGTAATTTTGGCACGAGGTCCCTTATTTTGACTACCAAACATTCTGGCGCCCTAAACCGGTCTGATTACGTCTTCATCCCCTACTTTGATTTACGTACGATTTACTATTCTGGATGTGCAAAATTTATCAACATCATACCCACTCCCATACGCTGACTAGTCGGGGCAAAATGACCAAGTTTATCTGTAATCCCGTTCTACCACCCGTTTATATCGTTACAAACGGTCGACCCTGGAATTTTTAAATGTCAATCAAATAAGACAGATATAGGAACTTGCTCTCGGGCTTTCGCCCCCTTGCCGTGGCCGCAATGGCTGGCTGGAAATGGTATTCTAATAAGGGGGCCCTAATTTTATCTCATAAGGTAAGTATAGGAAATTGTGTTGGGGTCTGCACCGCTTGTCGCGGCCCCTTAACGATAAATGTTATTCTAACAAGGGGGCCCTAATGCTAACTTATAACACAAGTATAGAAACTTTTATTAGGGTCTGTGCCCCCTGTCGTAGCCACCATGTTGCGAAATTTGAATTTCTGCTGCCAACTAGTCGTGTATGGCCTAATGACTATTTTCTGTAATAAACGTGGCACCACCAAGTGTTTTATTTCTAGAACTAATTAGGGTTTTATTTATTGCACCATCTAGTGGTATATTTTAAACTAGCGTAAACTTCCTGTAATAGAGGCGGCGCTGCCTAGCGGTATATTTCTAGGACTAATTGGGGTTTGTTTGTGACGCCATCTACTTGTGTAAAAATTAATGAATGTTATACGCAATACAGAAAGACATGTTCGTCTCTCGACACAGACACGGACACAGACACAGGCACACACACACACACACACACACACACACACACACAGACCTAGACAAAAACCCAGACAAAGTCACAGACACGGACACGGACATGGACACGGACACGGACACGGACACGGACACGGACACGGACACGGACACGGACACGGACACGGACACGGACACGGACACGGACACGGACACGAACACAGACACAGACACAGACACAGACACAGACACAGACACAGACACAGACACAGACACAGACACACATACAGGGACAAACACAGGCACAAATACAGGGACAGGGACACCGGGGCGGGGGCAAAGAGACGGAGACGGAGACGGAGACGGAGACGGAGACGGAGACGGAGACGGAGACGGAGACGGAGACGGAGACGGAGACGGAGACGGAGACGGAGACGGAGACGGAGACGGAGACGGAGACGGAGACGGAGACGGAGACGGAGACGGAGACGGAGACGGAGACGGAGACGGAGACGGAGACGGAGACGGAGACGGAGACGGAGACGGAGACGGAGACGGAGACGGAGACGAGACGGAGACGGAGACGGAGACGGAGACGAGACGGAGACGAGAGACGGAGACGGAGACGGAGACGGAGAGAGCGGAGACGGAGACGGAGACGGAGACGGAGACGGAGACGGAGACGGAGACGGAGACGGAGACGGAGACGGAGACGGAGACGGAGACGGAGACGGAGACGGAGACGGAGACGGAGACGGAGACGGAGACGGAGACGGAGACGGAGACGGAGACGGAGACGGAGACGGAGACGGAGACGGAGACGGAGACGGAGACGGAGACGGAGACGGAGTGTGTTTTCGTGTTAGCGTGTTTTCGTTCTGTGTGTTTTCGTTTGTGTGGTTTCGTTTGTGTGTTTTTGCGTTAGCGTGTTTTCGTGTTAGCGTGTTTTCGTGGTAGCGTGTTTTCGCTTGTGTATTCTAGTGTTAGCGTGTTTTCGTTCTTGTCTGTATGTTTCCGCGTTTGCGTGTTTTTGTGTTAGCGTGTTTTCGTTTGCTCCTCGTGCTAAAACATTGATAGTCGCTTGTATGTAGTTGTAGGCAATGCTGTTTTTACTAAAAACCATAATTGAAAACGCTGCTTGCGATGTCCAGTCCGCGGAACTGTCTAATTAGCTTTTTGACAGATGTATTTATGATAAGATCAGGCTTGCTTGTAAAATAATATAGAGGTGAAACTAGCTAGCTAACGTTTTTTGCTGCTACATGCAACACAATATTGAAGATTCTGTTTATGTATTAGAAAACGTACTATAGTCTCGAAACAGAATGCAGACAAAATTGAAGGCAATGAATACGGTACAGCTTCTGAGAACGAACTGAAAGATTTGAAGTCTGCGGCATTTCCAGAGCCGTACTAAAACCAGTTAATTTAGGGATAACCTCATGTCCATGTAATAATAATAATAGTGTCTAATAAAAACTGTCAGGTGTTATTAGCTGCTTTATAGGTTGTTACAATATAATCGTTCAAGGTGAAGACGATGAGATGAATGTATCTCAAAATCTCGATGATGGTGATGCTCTCTATGAAATTCAAAATAAATTAGATTACGGAACTCATTTCAGATTAGAAGTTTTAAACGTTTAGTTAAGATTGCTATTAATCTCAACTGATTAAAATCCATATAACGTGAAGTACATGTGTGTATGTGTGTGTGTGTGTGTGTGTGTGTGTGTGTGTGTGTGGTGTGCGTGTGCGTGTGCGTGTGCGTGTGCGTGTGCGTGTGCGTGTGCGTGTGCGTGTGTGTGTGTGTGTGTGTGCATAATTGGGTATACAGATAAATCATGATTGCATAGAAGAGAGAATATATCCGTATAAAAAAAAGCATCGGGTAGAAATTTTTATTATTTCGACTAATAATTTTTAGACCTTAGTGTAATTTGCGGTGGCAAAAATATTTTGTAAATATTTGTAATGAATTCCATCACAACAGTTTATGTAATCTCAAGGTTCAAATTATTTAAAAGTAATTTTGCAGTACTAAAATTTTTAAAATATTTGTAAGCATTTTGAATGTAAATTTATAAGTACAATATAAATGCTAAATACCAGTAGCAGTAATAAAGTTTTATGTATTACTTTCTAAATTAGTTAATGATCGGAATGCAATAGCCAGTTTATATCTAACCATTCATAAAACGTGTTTAGTGAGACTACATGTGGATACGTTGTATAAAAAATATTTCAGTTCAACATATGGTTATTATTAGAACAACTGAAAGAAAAAACACTTCTAAAGGTAAACGTATTATTTTTGATATATATGCTTTTTACTTGATATTGCTAACAAAAATGTCAATAAAGATTTTTTAAAATGTAATATTACTCTTATAGGATGACGTCATAAAAACAGGTCTACACATAGTTTAATGCCCTCTACCTAACTCTCGCCCTTTTTGACGTATTTAAAGTTTTATGTCAAAAATGACGTTTGCAGGCTCTAAAATAATTATCGATTTTTCCAATAAGGAAGCCTTTATTATTTAATTGCGGTTGGATTCCTTGTTGAAAAGGACACCCTTTAATAGATGTTTTATAATATTTTGATAGCTACTGATACAGGGTGGTCAGAAAATAAAATCGAAGAAACTAACAAAATTCAATTTTTTCAATTGAAAACCACCTATTTTTATAATTTATCTTGTTTAGCATTAAAAATAAGGGTAAGTTTATATAAGATTGTCTATTCTGAAAATTTGCAGTTTTCGAAATATTCCCAATTTAATATTTTTATTTGTCGGTTTTGCTACATATTTTAATTCTCATTTCTGGGTCACTAAAACCCACATGTCATTTTGGAGAAAAATCTTCCAAATAAATTTAGTGTAAATGTATTTGCTTTACTTATGTATGATCAAGTACGCTATCATATTTACGAAGTAACGTTGAATACCGAAAGATACTTGGCCATTTTATAAACAGTTGTTACAGACTTTGTTAATAATCTGCCTTTGGATAAAATAAGAGATTGCTGCTATCAACTAGACGGCGCCCGGCCACATTGTGGAAATATGATAGACCATAAGATACATGATATGTTTGAAGATAGATGGACTAGACGAGTAGGACCGTGGATTGGCCGTCCTTAGATTTTTATCATTGGGGTACGGTAAAGGAAAGGATATACTCTACACACATCGATTCAATGGTAGAACTAGTAGCTCGAATAAGAAGAACTTCCAACGAACTTGAACCATCTTAAATAGCAAGCGCTACTACAGAAGCTGTTATGTTATATTCGCTTGGCGTTATTGGCCTGGGTAAAATTCTTTCTACATTAATGGTTCCATAATTGAGATGATTCATCATAACGTTTCTAAATTTTCTTCTGTTCATTGGTGTCAAGTGCGGGTACCTTTCATTGAAAACCCTGCACGTTCGACTACAATCATGTTGTACTCACCATGAATAAAGAATAAATTTAATATGTCGGCATTTGAATACGTATTATTTTCCATTTTTGAACAGTTTTATTCGCCCATAAACTAATCAAAACGTTGATCATCAATAATTTTCAAATGGTAACTGACAGCTCTTTAGCGTCTGATTGTGTTTTAACGCCGTCATAACCAACTAAGCATAACTGAACTTAAAATCCGTAGCAAAATCGCCAAATAAAAATATTAAATTGACAATATTTTGAAAACTACAAATTTTCAGAATACCCTACACAAACTTACCCTTACTTCGAATGCTAAATAAGATAAAATTATAGAAATAGGGGGTTTCCATTTGAAAAAAATTACTTTTGCTAGTTTTTTTCGATTTTATATTCAGTCTGATTTTTTGACCACCCAGTATGCATAGTTATCAAAATATTATAAAACATCTATTAAAGAATGTCCTCTTCAACAAGGAATCCAACCGCAATTAAATAATAAAGACTTCCTTATGTCATTTTTGACATTAAAATTAGATATGTCAAAAACGGTGAGAGTTAGGTATATGACATTAAACACAAAATATGTCTAGAATTTTGCGTACAATCCAAAAATATAATAATATACAGGGTGTTCTATTTAAAATAAGAAAATAAGGTCGCCGTTATTTCATCTGAACAAAGCGTATCCGAAAACCTCATTGTGCAAATTTTCAAAAATCAAATCGCATTACTTCCTAAGATATTCTAATGGACGGCGACCGTGAGACACCGTGTATATTTATGTAGAAACTCTAGCATTTTTGTTGGTAGTCTATTGGCGAAAATCAAGGCTTGGACCGTGAATAATAAATATTTCCCTGTACCCTTTTCTTGGCAGTATATCTTTCAAGATACGTACTTTTGCATAATTTTTATTTTATTTTCTGATATGAATAATTCTGAGCGGTTAAACGATCGGGCAGCGTCTTCATGAAACTACGCATGTGCGTTATTTTAAACGACCCTGGTACTCAAAAACGGTGAGAGTTAGGTATAGGACGTTAAACACAAAATATGTCTAGAATTTCGCGTAGAATGCAAAAATGTAATAATATACATTTACTATTTTATATAAAAAAGTTAACATTTACTTCCGATATAACTGGAAGTCGCACAAGGTCGGCGTTATTTCATCTGAAGGAAGAGTATCCGAAAACCGCATTTTGCAAATTTCCAAACATTAAATCGGTGACCGTGAGACACCCGGTATATTAGAGTTTATAATAAAAAATATATATGTCTAATTTTAAATTATGAATTAACTTAATTAGTCCATCGTTCTTTACGTGTTTCTGTCTGCTAATTAAAAGGCTATTCTTAAGTGCTGAACTACCGACAAATTCTTTTTTTAACCTATAAGGGACTGCAATTGTTTTTAAGTATGCCTCTGAAATTTCCTTTTAAGGAACCATTTAAAAGAGGTCAATTAAGATGATTTGAGGCAAATTTGTAAAAAAAAATTTACACGAAGAAAAAAAACACCGTCTAAAATTTCATACGATAGGCAATAAGATGCACAGATATCTTAAAAACTACAATTGCTGTAAAGGAGTCCATATATACAGTGGCTGGCGTGTAAGAAGACGAGGAGCCGGCGCATCGCGAAGAACTGCGGCGGTTGCCGATTATAATAAAAATACTAAGCAGTGGCGTATCAGATTTGTATGTTTAATTATAAGTATATTGGAAGAATGCGTATGAAGATGAATAATTCCAATATTTCCATTGGTGACGCGTTTTTTTTTAACATTTGGTTTTTCATGTTTGCATAATAGGCATCTATCCCTGAAAGTATGTAGGCATCTCTCCTATTTGTCTAATAGGTAATTTTGAATGTATTTTTAATATACACTAATAAAAATGAAATAATGAAAGCATGAGGTACCCATTAGAAAATTGCCTTAAAGACGATTAGAGGGGAAAAACATACTTATCTAAATAATAAATTTATAAGCAGTTAACATAATGACAGCAATTAGAGGCTTGATATATAAATATCCGGATTCTTGGTACATATGCATATTAGTTTTTGAAAATTACTTCCAGTATAGCTTTTAATTATAATAAATTGCGTATTTACATAAAATATGGTTCTTTGAATTGCTTTTAATATACCATTAAAATATACATTATGCACCACGTGACGCCTCTGAGGTAAACGAACGCGGGAATGTATATATATATATATATATATATATATATATATATATATATATATATATAATATTTATCGATTTTTTTTTGTCATTGTGGACCTGAACAGGCTAAATTAGGCCTATCGTGCTAAAGAACTCAGGAACACTTAGGAGGATGGATAGAGGGATAATGAATTGCCAATAGATACCTATGAACAGCTACCTTAAATTTTTTCATATCATAAGTGAGAGGAAAACAGGAACTAGGGAGATCATTCCAGAGTTTAGAAGCCGTGTAGAAAAATGTGGATTGCGCCCGTTTGGTACGACAAGTGGAGATTTGTACTGCATACTGATGATGTGAATGAGCGAACCGAGTGTTTCTCCCAAAGATAGCCGGAGATGGTATCAAAGAATGTAATTCACCAGCACAATAGCCGTTGTAATAACGGTAATACAAAGAAAGAACTGAAACCATCCGTCTATGCTCAAGGGACTGTATGTGAGAAGTTAAGGACGGGTCATTTATAAGCCTAATCGCTCTCTTTTGAATACGATCAACGATATCGAGAGCGTATTGGGGAGCACTAACCCAAAGGTGAGAATTATATTCCAGATGAGGCCGAATTTGGGTCTTATACAGCAAAAGGAGTTGTCGAGAGGTAAAGTACTGCTTAGATCTGTACAAAAAGCCTATTTTACGAGGATCTGTTTTGGTGGCTGACCGAAGATGGTCAACCTATGAGAGATTTGAAGATACAGTCATACCCAACAGAGTAATAGAAAACTTAAGAACTGAGCCATTCATACTTACAACAGGAAATGATCGATCTTTTTTGGCGGACATAAGGCAACACTGAGTTTTGTTAGCATTAAATTTAACTAGATTATTGCTTCCCCATTCGAGAATACGTTGAATGTCTGTGTTGATTGAATTTGCCATTTCAGCTTTAATTTCTTGATTTGACATAGAAGGTGGATTATCACTATGAGTAGACTGAGATGAACTACAGTGAAGAGTGCTATCGTCAGCAAAGCAATGGATAGGGTTAGTTGTTGAAGAAATAAGGTCATTTATGTACAGTAGAAAAAGTGTAATCGCTATAACGGATCCTTGTGGTACGCCGGCGTTAATCCTAACTTCTTTTGAAAAAAAGCCATCAACTACGACACGCATTCGTCTTTTATCAAGGAAACTAGAAACCCAGTTGATGAGCGTATCATTTAACCTAAACGAGGTGAGTTTGGTAAGTAAACACTTATGCCAAAATTTCATTGAAATTTATGCAAGAATAACCTCAGGAGGATGTTTTAAAATGTAGTTTATTGAATTATATTTAAAAAAATCTCTTTAGGTTATTTTTGCACAACTTTTAAAGAAATTTTGGCAATTGATAAATATTATTAATATCTAGGGACGTGAGTATGGAACTATTTAGAGCAATTGTAGTTTTTAAGAAAAAAATTAAAAACATCAAAATGGTGTTTCGGGGTACTTATACCCTTAAATTATTTTAACAAACTAATTTAGCATTCTTAAGTAAAAAAAAAACAGTATTTATTTTCGAAAAATATTACAAAAGCGAACATTTTATTCGTAGTGGTAAGTCAGGAACATTTTATTGCAGGTATAAAATAGTCTATGTGGATACCTACGTTACATATACTGCATACATGGGTTACACATTTATGGCATCTAGCGCATCTTCTTTGGGTGGATTTTTTTTTAGGCCAGTGATCAATCTGGTCAAATCGCACATCTGTATTTACGTTGGCTGTTCGGTGTGGAATTACTCCTCTTGGTCGTGGTATAATTGTTCAAGCTGACACAACTTCTCTAACAAATTGTAGTTGAGTTATGCGAGGTTCTATGTTTCGGAAGAGAAGCATTAATAACTGCAGCATTTATGCAGAATCGTACAATTGGCCAATACCATTTTCTGCTTCTGATGTTTACCCTACACCGTCCTCGGAACTGCTCAAATAAGTCCACTCCTCCCATTCCATTGTTATACTCTTTGATCAGAGATGGCTGCAAAACATCTACCTTCCTCTTGTTTATGCCACTGTATCTGCTGCAAGTGGTCACTTCCTTCATTAGTTCATCTGTTTTATTTGTAGCCAATATAACTTGGCTGTTATCGTACCATTTATAAAGGGAGAAGTTACCATTTTTTTCGTTCAATGCATGAACTGATCCTCTTGGCTCTTTTTTGAGATCTCTTAGAGGAGCTTTTTCATTCGCTTACTACGAATTGTATGTGAATGTTTTTGGTTTTCATCAAAAGTGTCTCTAGACATGGATGCTGAAACAACAGCATTATTGACGTCAGCTTGTATTTGCCAATACATCTTAGTATTAGGTAAAGTGTTATAACCAGAGTCAGGCAAATATGCAAAATGCATATTGCATATGCATTTGCATATTTTACACCTTTTTATTGAATTTTGCATATATTGAAACGTTTAAAAATAAAATGCATATAATTCCTTTTCAAAACTAATTTTATTTCTATTTCAAATATCTTCCTACCTAATGATGTACAAATCAACAAAATTCTTGTATTAATCTTCTACCTGGAATGGTTAGAAAGTACAAGAAAGATTACCTCTAATTGTGTTTGAATTACAGGATTAAATAGGTTCATTAAAATGTCATTTTATGTCGTTGCTTGCACTTAGGTACTTCAAAACGGGTAAACTACCAATGCAGGTAGTTCAGTTTATATTTGAACTTCAACAGTTTCTGTTGCAAAGTACAAAGTGTTATTCTTGAAAGTTTTATTATTAAGTGTTTTGTATGAAAGAAGGCAATGTTTCTGGGTGGATCAAACCGTATTCGGAGTTACACATAGATATGGGAAAAATGTTTTACTCTGTATGCAGTAAAATTGTAAGTACCTAACCTACGTAATTTTTTTAAAAAACATTAATTTTGAGGCGCTAGATAAAAAGACTTAAGATTTTTTTATAGTTTTTAAATATTTTGTAAATATTTGAAGTCATTTGACATATTTATTCGTAAGATTTTCTGTTAAATTTTAATGTGAAATATTTTGGAACTTTTCGATTCTTTTTAAACCCATCTTCTGACGTTAGGTAATTTTGTGATATGGGAATGTTTTCAATATCCCTGAATTAAAAATACGGTAATTTTTATATACTTAAAAGAATTTTATAATTTTATAAACATATGTATTCAGATAGGAGAAGAAACTTTTTACTAGAAAATTTTGAAAATAGCTTAGTGACATATTGTTTTTACAACTAAAAATGTAGTTACGTATATATAAACATTTTAATAAAGCAATTATCTAAACTATTTGTTTTATTGCGTAAAAAAGTAATATTTTATAATATAATTAATTTATTGGAACGGTTTATGAAGTGCATATTTTGATAAATTTTGCTAAAATAAATGCATATTTAACACATTTGATATGCATATATATGTACATATTTTGTACTTTTTGATCTGCATATTTGCCTGAGTCTGGTTATAACCTAACAGCAACAAAACTGCAATGATTTTGTATAACTCTTCTGGAACAAGAGAAAAATTATTGTCGGTATTTTTATACTTCGCATATTTTCAGATTCTGACCACACGTATGGTACAAAATCTTCCGTCCAAAAAAGTTAAAAAAAATACTCCTTTTTCAAGCATATTTTCCACGATTGTTGCAGGAGGTTGCACTTTATTTTTTATTTTTAAATTAGCGTTTTCCACTTTTTTGTCCTGTTTTGTATTTTTCTCTTTCTCGTCGCTGCTCTGTAATTTTTTTTACTTTTTTATTTACTTTTAAATCAAATTTTTGGTTTTTTTTACTACTTGAACTTTTGCGGTTTGTGCAAGAATCCCCTTTCCCAAGAGATGTATGTTATTTTCATCAACAACTAACTCATCATTAGGTATATCGTCCACATCCGTGTCATTATCTACGACGGGCGGGATAAGTGTTATATCAACAGACTCAGCTTCTTGTAACTCTTCATTACCTGATTCCCCAGTAAGGCTGCAATTTCTTCTGTTGTTAAGGGCTTTCTAAAAATAACCAAAATTACCATTACACTAAAAATAAGTTTATTCCATAAGAAAATATATGTATTTATTACTAGAGCCTATCGTATGATTTTTCATAACCAACATTTTACCATAACCTAAATCACCGAAATATTCCATTGATTTGACAATCCCGTTTTTAACTTGTTCATGCAATATTTTTTTTATGCATACAACCAATTTTCTATCAATAAAGTAATATTTATACAAAATGCATAACAAATACTCACTTAATCCCCTATTTTGAGAATTTTCTGTTGGTACACTCACGTTCTCTCGTTGACGACGCCATATTTACTAAAAGCTACGCATCTACGATTTGTCAGGAGACGTTGCCAAAATGTACCGGGTGGCCAACTAAGAACGGCCGTCGGCCATATCTCAGGAATGGATTATAGCACAAGTTCGGGAAACAAAAGTGGCCTCGAGAAACGCATATAAATTATTTTCAGAATTGTAGGTCCACCGCTAGAGGGCGTATTTGACAGTTAAAATTTTAAAAAGCAAAATTTTTCAGAATTTACTCAATTACGGGGCATATTAAATATTATAATCAGATTCCTCGGCAAATTCTGCATATTTTTTATTTGCCAAGCTTTAGTCTATCTCTTCAAATAAGGGGAGTGTGGAGTGTCCAGTTTCAATAAAACACCAAATTATTTAATGAAATTATCTTATGCTATGTGAATAGATTTTAACTAACAACATGATAATTAAGTGAGGCAAAGTAAAGTAAAAAGGTACCAATAATAAAAAATAATGAGAGGCCGGGTGAAAAAAATTCGTAGTAACATTACGAGAGTTAATGCATTTAAAGTCCTTTTTCGTTTACTAACAACGAAGAACTTCAATGTGTCTTATTGATCTGATTACTTTATAATATATACTATTTTAGATTGCACCCATATCACATGGTCCTACACCATAGTTTGAATGCTCAATATTTCGATACCAGGTTGGATTTTTGCAATTGGCTCTTAAATATGATACACGACGATCCTGAAATACTTTCCCGAATTATGTGGACAGATGAGGTTACTTTTCATAGTGATGGTAGTGTAAATCGACATAATATGCACTACTGGTCTGAAACTAATCCCCACTGGATGCAGGAGGTCCAACATCAGGGTCGTTGGTCTGTAAATGTGTGGTGCGGGATTCTAGGTGGAGAAATAATTGGGCCTTTTTTTTAATGAGACTGTTAATGAAGAAAGATATTTAGATTTTTTAAGCAACGAATTGCCACTTCTTTTAGATGACGTACCCTTGGCCATTCGCCGTGACATGTTCTTGCAACATGATGGGTGCCCGGCACATTATTCTAGAGATGTTCGAAATTTCTTAGATCAATCATACCCTGAAAGGTGGATAGGACGTGGAAGTTTATTTATTTGGCCACCAAGGTCTCCAGACCTAACTTGTTTAGATTTTTATTTGTGGGGGCGAATAAAAAAATCTCGTTTATGCCGATAGACCCACAACAAGAGCTGACATGATTGAAAGGATAAGACAGACAATACGAAGTATTTCAAGGGCAGAAATTGAAACTGCTGTTCTCTCCACCCGTTAGCGATTGATTTCATGCATTGAAAATAATGGACATTTCGAACATATAGGGCGACACTAATTACGTAGTTATTTATTTAAGGTTTTAATTGTTAGATTTATCACATTATTATTTTATAATTTGTTCTCATTGTTAGTAGCGACAGCATTACATTTAGGTAATCTAGCGACAACCATAACATTAGTATGATAACAGTTTAAATTACTGCAGAACAATGTAAGATCTTTTCATCCAGGCTAAATTTAATAATTTCCGTTAACGCGAACTAGCCTACTAGACGTTGGAAGAACAATTCCCGCCATTTACCTGTTTCTTACGATATCTCAGGATAGGAAAAAGATATCGACTTGCAGTGTTCACTGTTTTATTACTAATTTAGTCTACTTTTTAAAGACCTACTTAAATTTTTATGCTTCCATTTAAAATTGTAAAGAGAAAACACAATATTAAAAAAATATTAAACAGCGCATTTATGTTATTAATCAGATTGCTTCAAGTTTACAAATTTTCTATTGCTTAACAAAAGCTCTTTCAAACAACATCAAGTTTATTAAAATCGGTCAAGCAGAACCTGAATTAAAGGCGTTTTTTCGTAACAAGGTTCCCACTCTCCCCGACACCTTATTTGAAGAGATAGACTAAAACTTGTCAAATAAAAAATATGCAGAATTTGTCGAGGAATCTGATTATAATATTTAATATGCCCCTTAATTGAGTAAATTTTGATAAATTTCGCTTTTTAAAATTTTAACTGCCAAATACACCCTCTAGTGGTGGACCTACAATTCTGAAAATAATTTCCAGGCGTTTCTCGAGGCCACTTTTGTTATAAAAAATTTTTTCCCGAACCTGTGCTATAATCCATTCGGCCGACGGCCGTTCTTAGTTGGCCACCCGGTACAAACCACATTCAAACTTTGTCCTTTATTTATGTTATTAAATAGGTGTTCAAAATTCATTTGATATTTAGATAAAAAAACGTATGAAATTTTAGACGGTAGGCCCTTATGGGTTAATCACTGGTTAAACTAAGATGTACCTACCTAAACTCTACAAAAGTTCACGTGCAATAGTATGTAAAGTTTTATACAATACGACATCTTAGTTTACTTTACCACTTGATAATCGCCTTTGAATTAGCAGGTCTAACATGTAGCGACCTTTAGAGATATACAAATATACTTTATGCGCTAAAATAACCTCCACCAAGTGTTATTCATCCAAATTTAATTGAATTTTATACCTAAACACTTAGGTTTACATTTCTACACTAACGTATAACTAATTTTTCTAATAAAAATGTTAATTCGTATACGACAAAACAACGATAAATAATACTAAACATGAATGAACAAAAATAAAGTAATTATTATTGGAAAGGTTATATATCCATAATACAATACGAGTTGATTTATATTCATCAATTTACAGACTTTTGTTAATAAAAGAATATGTTCAAAAAGATGCAAATGAAACATAAATATTTATTAAATAGGTGATGGAAATATCTCTTCTTTTAAACCTTGTCTACAAGTTAATCAGATTCGTAAGAAGCAGGCATCTCACTTTTCAATATACTCAAGAGTCATCCTTAAAAATTAATTACTTCACACATCTACATATATTATTATTTATAAAAAGTATTTTTCACTCGTTAATAGAGTTATTTCATTTTGACATACATGGAGATACATGGTAAAACTTACATTGCCTACACCTGGTATCCTTTATGTATAATAACACAAATGATTTATGAAGGAGAATGTGTCGCCCCCTGGGGCTCAGCACCTTAGCTTAAGGGTCTGTCGGGTCCGATTATATGTACTGACGGCTTTATTAACACCAAAGAAAAATCGAACGAGTTATTATCGTAAGATATGGGTGTTATTTTGTAATGTAAGTTGTAAAGGATAAATTGAGATTCCGCTAATTTCAAATTTTTATGTGACAACGATTTAATGCTATTGTTAAAGACTTTTGATATATTTGTTTATTTTATTATCCATTGAACATAACGAGCATTTTTACATATTTTTTCATTCTTTTGTTATACCCCCAAAATTTTATTATTATGCAATGTTACTGTCGTTATCATAAATAATTTTTTAAGGTTCGTGGTCACAATGCATATCGTAAATAATTAAATTTTTATTTTCAAAAATATTGTAAGAAATAAAATACAATTCCTATAAAAATACCTTTCTTTTATATAATGATTAACTTACAACGTCATGTTTTAAATCATGCTCTTACAATATGTTCACAGTGAGTGTTAGTTCTTTATTCAGCAACTGGCCGACAATTCGGCTTGCAGTACACCCAATATAATAAATTTATAATTAACAATAATAGTTAAAGGTAAATAATATGCCAAAAAATTAATAAAACATATACCTACTAGCAATAACTATTAATAAATTAAGAGTTATTTTTAAATCATTTTAAATTGTTTTTAAAATTCTAAATCAGCCCCCCTCCCACAGACAATATTAATGTAGAGTGTCCTAATTTTCGATGTAATTGCATAGAGGAGATGGTCCAAATATAGGCTATCATTTTCATTCAAGCCCTTATTCTAAAATAGTTCATACCTACAAGTAGTATCATTTTTTATGGAACTACAAGATTATACATTTAGTGCAATATGTAAACACTTCCATTGAGTTTTGAGTACTACATTTAATGAAATAGGAGCTAGATGTATAGGATATCAAAATTATGATTTTCATTGAGGTCCAAATATGGGCTACTGCAGATATTTTATGTTCAATTTGAAAAATGAAAGAAATTGTAATAAAGTGGATACAAATAAGACAAATACTCTTACATAAAATAGAAATCACACTTCTGTACTAAAAAAATGTGTGGTTTTGTGATATATACATCATTTTCTGCATCCGCACACTCAGAATGTGCCAACTTAAAGGGCACTGGACCCAGAGTTCCCCTTTGAAACCATCTGAAAATCGTCCATCACAAAACAAACAACAGCAGTCATTGTCATCAGGCTTGGACCTTCCAGAGGGAATGTCAAGATCACTCTCTCCAGAGCTGATTTCTACCAAAGGCTCGGAGCCTAAGCTAGAGCTTTCTTTCTTCTTTCTTGGCAGCTTCAATGGCTGTTCGTTAATTATCTTCGAATTTTGTGGTTTTCCAGCCTGTTCCTTCATTCTCAGAATCCGAGTCATTTCAGCCTTGTAAGGTGATCCAGTGATAACTTTTGCACCTTGTGATTGTCTTTGTCTACTTCTTTTCTTCCTTGTATTAGGGACCGGAGAGATGTCATGCGGCGAGACAGGGTATGTAGATGAATATGCAACTGCATTTGACTGATAAGTAGCCCACGATGATGTACTAGTAGCTGTAGTTGATGGACCAGCAGCCAAAGTCGATGGACCAGCAGCCAGAGTTGATGGACCAGCAATTGGTGTAGGCCTACCAGCATCAGGAGTTCGTGGACCAGCAGCAGGAGGAGTTGACGGGCCATCATCCGGAATTGAAATTTTTGATGTATTAGCAGCAACAGCGACTTTTGTTGACAGGGAAAGCTCAGTAGACAAAATTCCATTGCATATTTTTGGTGCTTTTGCTTGTGCAGCTATGTAGTCTGCTTCTGTGAAGATCATTTTATTGAGGAGGTAGATTCCTGTGGCTAGAAAACCATTAATGGTTATTTCTCCAGTTTGAACTTTTACATAAGCCTTTTTCAGAAGTTCTGCAACCTCGTACACAGTGACAGGATGCCCAGTTGTTCTTGTGTACATTCTAATTTCCTCATTCTAGTAGGTCTTAAATGGCCCCATGAAACTCTTATCCAAAGGTTGGAGTTTATGAGTTGAGTGGGACGGAAGTGACAAAATTGTCACATGATTCTGTCGAGCCATTTCAATGACATCTATATTACGGGTATGACTATAATGCCCGTCTAAAATGAGTAGTATGGGAGAACATTCCGATGGTCTTGCTTGCATGTGCAACGAAGTGAGTAAACCACTCGGTAAATAGGTTATGTTGAACCCCACCAGACGGATGTGCAAATCCTACAGCTTCTGGTGGGCATCCTTTCATGAGCAGCTGATTCATACTTTTCCTAGGAAATATTAGCATGGGTGGTATGAAATTACCGGGAGTACTCATAGAAAAAATAACAGTAATCAAACCTCCTCTTCCTGCTGCTGTCATTGAAACTATTTGCGTCTTCCCTTTCCGTGAAATGACATCAACAACTTTATTTTGCACCACTGTTATTCCTGTCTCATATACATTGTAGATTCGATCAGGAGTATAATGAACCTTTTCGTATTCAGCTTCCAACATTTGAACGAATTTGTCTACGTTTTCTTTATTGAACCCAAGTGCTCTTGCAAAAGAGGTTCCACAAGGCCTACGGATAGAAAGAACGTCACTATGGCGCTGTAGAAATAAATCAAGCCAGGCTCTCCCTGCTGCTGCTGAGGTGAATGGATGTGGCAATCCATTTCGTGTACATAACGCATATGCCATACGTTGCAAGTCACTTCTTGTTAAGCCATAAAATTGTTCTTCCATTTCTAAAATGTATTCTACAAGCATTTTTTCGAGTTCAAAACCTAGGACCGGCTTTCTCCCTAATTTAGTCCTAACGGCTTCTTCGGGATTGAGATCAATTTTTTTTGCCAATGTTTGCAACGTGATTCGTGGAAATAATACATTTTAGAAGCTTTTAGAGTTCCCATTTTCTTGCTCCTAACAGCTTGAATAGCTTTAATCACGTCCTCATCCTTCCAGTGATTTCTTTTTCCGATCGGAATGTATTTTGGTTTAGATCTTGGCATCTGAAACAAAATATTTCCATTTTTTTATAACGGTCTAAATATGGGCTAGTAGCCCGTATTTGCATACATACAAGTAGCCCATATTGGACACATTCGACTGTGAAATTTGAGGTTATTTGCCGGCTAAATAATAACAAATTAAAATGTTGTTTATACACTAAAAGACAGCCCTATTTACGTATAATCGAATGCACTAAACTTATATCTGACAATTAAGCGCCTTCATAATTTAATATATATATATATATATATATATATATATATATATATATATATACGTACCTTACAAAAGTTTGAAATCCACAAAACATAAGATGAACACACCACAACCACATCAAGTTGGCTACTGACGCGATATAATATCCAACATGCTAGGAGAGGTAGAGGAAGTAGTTCATGCTGTTTCCGCAAGGCTGCAGCACATTGCAGCCTCAAAACAAGACTAGCCCGTTTTTAGACCCTAGCCCGTTTTTAGACCATCTCCTCTACTATATCCGTTCCTGTAAAAGATAGAAGGTTGCGGTTGTCGTCCCGCTCTCAGCTTTCTTTGTTTCTGTGATACAGAGGGATGTTTAAAATTTGCAAGGCTGACACATCCCTCATGTGTAAAAAGCTTGTCACTTGTTTAACCTACCACGTAACAACAAAAAAAGGAATTGAGTGAGCGTGGCTGAGAACTGAGTCTAACGGTCAAGTGGCCGCAGAGCACTTCGTTGGCGTGGGTGGTTTTGAAGTGTTGATAAACTGTAGATATATGGTTAGGTTAGAAAGCAGAAAGAAAATTGTAGGCAGAGTGATATTGAGAACAGACAAAAAAGGGCGCCACAAGTTTTTAAAACAGCGACTTATGATTTAGTTAGAGAGGCTCTGTAAAGCTTGAACCAGGGAGAAGAAAAGAGAACAAAGAAACAGAATAATAAACATCAGTTCGCAGAATAATCTTGTTTTATTTAAATTTCCACAAACCACATAAAATTCAATCACTTTGACATAAATATATGTAGGATATATCAGCCCTACACACACACACCTATCCCAGATGAATCGTTATAGTATTAACCTGAAGTAATTTTTCCCCAAATTGATTACAACAAAAATATCTAAATATCGAGCGTAGCGATTGATCGCCCTTAATTATCACATAGGCTTATATTGATCCTATTATTTGAATTTTTTAAAAAACCAAATTCTCACTAGAGAATAACCTACTTTTGTATAAATACAGGGTGATCCAGGTTGATTGAAGTGGTCCGTTTACTTCAAAAAACCTATTCTCTACTTATCTCATTTAGTGATCCCAACTATTTCTAGTGGCGTACATACGGGTATTACTGATTGAGCGGGAAATTCAAAAGTTGATGATATATCAACAATAAATACAGCAAAATTTTAAATGACATAAATAGCCTGTATTTTTTGATTGTTGAGTTACGTCCACCTTAACGTTATTATTAAAAATGTCAATAAGTAAATGGAATGTCTTTATTTCAATTTAGTTTAAATTTGACTGATGATTGAGACGCATTATAGTCTCCAAAACCTTAGAATAGGTGATGAAAATGTTGTCCATTATTTTCTAAGCATAAATTTACTCGTTTAATATTCTCAAAGACGGCTGCTAACCGTTGTGGAGTTACTGCATTGACGGCGTTTACTACGACATTGTAAACTCCTCAACCGTATGCAAACTATTTGAAAACACATTTTTAAGATGACCAAAGAGAAAGCAGTCGAGCGGAGTCAAGCAGGGAGTTCCAGGTGCCTAACAATTTTTGCTTATTATTCTATCACCGAAAAATTGTGATAAATATGACAACGTTGTACGGACCGGGTTGGCTATTGCTGAATCTTGCTGGACATATCCATTTTGAAGCTCGTCGTCGTGCAGTTGTTCAATAAAAGGTGTTAGAATTAGTTTGTTGACAGTTTTCGACATTGATATGTTCATTAAAAGATATTGGTCCAATTATTCACCTTCTCGACACGGCAATCCAAACTCCAGTTTTAACTGGACGTAATGGAGTTTCAATAAATACATGGGGATTTTCAGTTGACTAGGTTCGGTGATTTTGGGAATTTGTATGAAACTTTAAATGATGAAAATTTAAATGAAACCATGCCTCGTCACTGAAAAATGTTATACCTAAAACATCATAGTTTATGAGATTTGGAGATTAAATCAGGTACAAGTACGTCCGACGCTTTTCAAAATCAGTTGCCACCAACTCTTGTATACAGACATTTTGTACGGGTACATTTTCAGTTTTTTATAAGCTCTCCTGCATGTCTCATACGAAACCCCCACAATTACAATTAATAACTATTCCAAATTTAGAAATAAAAACATATTTTACTAAATTAAAGTTAAAGATTTATTGGGACTAGCTTCAAATCGCCCCCGAATATCTTCTAAGCCTTTTTCGTCAAGTACAGGTCTTCTGCAAGGAGATTTACCTTTGGATACGGAGCCGGTGTCACGAGAACGTTGAATAATTCTATGAACATGCTATATGAATGTTTCGTAGGTAACGTCAATGTTGGCAAACCGGTGTTGGAAATCCCCAAAGCAAGAAACTTGCGAATATTTCCAGACACCATCTTCATCTCGTTGCCAAGACCGAAAATAGCCTCTAAGATAAACTTATTGTGTTCATCCGATAACATGACGCTAACAATTATAACCTAAGAACTATTCGCATTTTACTTCTATTCTAAACAGAGCTCTATATTTATTTACTTACCAGATAAATCAATCAAGTATGTGCAGTTTTTGTCTTAAAAAAGACATATTTTACGTGAATTACAGGAACAATAAAAAGACAAATGAAACGACAAGAACAGAACGAATCAAATTATGAAGTTTATATATACGTATTTACGCACGCTCATGACCCCATCGGATGAAAATATTGATAAACAACTTACACTTTGCAGTGTTAGAATACATTTTTGATAGCAATATGACCATAGAGGAGTTACAAACCCTACAATCAATCTGGATCACGCTGTATATCTACATCGATCACAACTAAATAACACAAAGTGTAATTAGTATCAGACAAAGGCAAGTTGACAAACATAAAAAATGTTACCGACAGACAAAGTTAAGCTCTGAATATTTTTAATTTAAACTTATGTGGTCGTTGAAAGATCTTTCAACGACCTGAAAAGAAAAATATTTTACAGCCAAACAGGCTAAAGATCTATTTCGAATTAGAAACATGCCGTTGTCTTACAATGTAATTTCGAATAATCAAACCTAAAAAGGATATATTCGGTAAGGAGTTATTCACTGCACAAATTGAACTGTTTCACTGATCGTATAAACAAATCTTAAATCTAAAATACGAATTTAAATAAAAATCTATAATACCCCGCTCGATATTTCCAAGTACTACATGTATTCAATTGTCCAGCAGCGTACGCAGTTAGTAATTAATCAAACCCAGATAATGGACGTCCAACGTTAACGTAACCGTTTGTTTGTTTGGTAGAGTAAATCGGCCAGTAAATCCAAGTTATATAATTGCAACTCCGCAAATTTATTAACGTTATCTCTAATTTGCATATATATTTAAATATAGTGAGTGAGCTAAGGGTGATTTATAAAATATGATCGTTAAGCAAACCAACGAAAACTGCAGATGACAGCTTTCAAAAAAGAAAAGGTAATTATTACATTAAAACTTTATCGATCTTATTAACCGATACACACTTTTAGTTTTGTATAAATTGTATCGATCCTGCAGCAGGCAGTTTACAACACAGTAAAGTTTATAATACGATTTAGTGTTTACATAATATTATCGCATCCTAGAATGGAACGTTCTGACCTGGTTTATCGAGGTGTTGTACTTTAGATCCTGAAGTTAATCAAACTTGCCCTGGTTAATGTAGATCTATGATGAGCACAGGTTATAAGTGGTTCAAGTCGTCACCACCAGCGAATTCACGTCCTTGTAGCCAACAGCAAGGTAAAACTGTTAGGGAGAGTAAATCGGTAGTTTCCGCACAGCATATAGTTAATTCCAAATAAACGAAACATCCACAGCAGCCAGAAAGAAAAGCACAAAAGAGATTGAAGTAGTCCGATAAGCCAAAATCAAGGAGCAAATCGAAGAGCTAAAATCGAAAAGAGCAAAGAATTAGGTAAGATAAGTAATGGTATTTTGGTCGGATAACGTTACTTTACCTATGTAGATTGAAGGCGAGTTCTACTTGGTAGTCGTTAACAACTATAGTAAATTTTCAATCATGCGAACAGCGATTTAGTGATTTTTGGTATCTCGACACTGAAAGAAATTTAAAATTACAAGTGAATTTATGAAACGCAGATAGATTACTCCTTTGTGAAAACAACGATTCTTATACATCCGCCCGAAAATATCGATTAGTGCATGTCACAAGATATAGAAATACTTTGCATTAAATTAGAAAAAGAGAATTTGGTAAGAATATCTCATTTTCACAAAATGGCTAACCACGCACGTTCTTAAAGAAAGTTTTCAGTTATCAGATCCATTGCTACCAAACGATTATTAAAATTTTGTAAAAATGTGGAAAATAAATATTGTAAATATAGCACAGGTACCGCTCTGTAGTGGTGATCAGCAGTTGAAACAGGTAACTTTTAGGTAAGCGGTTTTGAAACCAACAAGACTGCCGTAGATGTCACTGCTACGTCAATTTTAAACTGTTAAATGCGTAAATTATAATACAGAAACTTATAAAATATATACAATTGAGACATTGGGACAGGGAAAACCAGTAAATGGAAGTCTTTAATTTTCCCATCCAAAGGTAATTTTTTAATACAGCGACTATAAAAATGATGAAGAAAATTGGTGTATGAATTACCATTTAAACGTTGTGGCAAAAAGAATGGACCAATTAAATTATTGCCAATAATACCAGCCCATACATTCACACTGAATTGCTGTTGATGATTGGTTTCAATGAAAACGCGTGGATTTTGATAATCGTAGTAAAAGTTCCGTTTCTGGCGGAACCTGTCTCATCAGTGAATCGATGGATAATTTCGATCATTACTGAATTTTTCTAGAAACCAAAATGAAAAGTTCACTCTTGCTTGAAAATCATTAATGCTCAAAGCAAGAGTTCCGTTTTAATAATTCTACATATCGTGGACAGATTTGAATTATTTTCTCTTCCCAATTGATGAGAGCTTGTTGTGGGATTAGCGTGAATTGCATCCAACACTCTTTGTTCTAAAACTGGTGTTCTTGCGGTTCGTCCCCTACCACTGTCAATTTTTGGTGGCTTCAAATAACCTGTGAGAACCCGATATGAATAGAATCTTTATAAATTGATGGTATGTACCACTTTCACGAAGACACCGGTCAATGGCGAACGTCTGTTTATTCGGTATCCGCCGATTTGGAAATGCCTGGGAATATAAACAAACAGCTTCAGCACAATTCCCAAAAGCTCTGCCATACATTATGTGCATATCTGCCATTTCGGAGTTGGAATAACGATTATTATGCATTATGGATAAAGAAATTGCATAAAAACTGATCACAAATCACAATATGACAATTATGACTTTTAGTCCACTGCCCACTTACTAAATTTTGGTGCGGTAGTATTTAATTGACCGTGATTGATGAAATTGCAAATAACTCGCAAACATTTCACTTTATCAACTTCAACCAAGAGGACCAAATTTGCAGAAAATGGAATAACGGACCCAAAAAAATCTCCGAAATACCTGAAAAATCACACACAAAAAGTTGGAATAGAAAATTTTTTTTTATGATTGTGAACATACAAAATTTAGCCTATCGTGCTAAAGCACTCAGGAACACTTAGGAGGATGGATAGAGGGATAATGAAGTGCCAATAGATGCCTAGGAAACAGCTACCTTAAATTTTCTCATATCATAACTGAGAGGAAAGCAGGAACTAGGGAGATCATTCCAGAGTTTAGAAGCCGTGTAGAAAAATGTGGATTGCGCCCGTTTGGTACGACAAGTGGAGATTTGTACTGCATACTGATGATGTGGATGAGCAAACCGAGTGTTTTTCGCAAAGATAGCCCGATATGGTATCAAAGAATAGAATTCAGCAGCACAATAGCCGTTGTAATAACGATAATGCAAAGAAAGCACTGAATCCATCCCTCTATGCTCAAGGGACTGTATGTGAGAAGTTAAGGACGGGTCATTTATAAGCCTAATCGCTCTCTTTTGAATACGATCAACGATATCGAGAGCGTATTGAGGAGCACTAACCCAGAGGTGAGAATTATATTCCAGATGAGGCCGAATTTGGGCCTTATACAGCAGAAGGAGTTGTCGAGAGGTAAAGTACTGCTTAGATCTGTGCATAAAGCATATTTTACGAGGATCTGTTTTGGTGGCTGACCGAAGATGGTCAACCCATGAGAGATTTGAAGATACAGTCATACCCAACCGAGCAATAGGGTCTGAAAACTTAAGAACTGAGCCATTCATACTTACCCCAGGAAATGATCGATCTTTTTTGACGCACACAAGGCAACACTGAGTTTTGTTAGCATTAAATTTAACTATATTATTGCTTCCCCATTTGAGAATACGTTGAATGTCTTTGTTGATTGAATTTGCCATTTCAGCTTTAATTCCTTGATTTGACATAGAAGGTGAATTATCACTATGAGTAGACTGAGATGAACTACAGCGAAGAGTGCTATCGTCAACAAAGCAATGGATGGGGTTAGTTGTTGAAGAAAGAAGGTCATTTATGTATAGCAGAAAAAGTGTAGGGCTATAACGGATCCCTGTGGTACGCCCGCGTTACTGCTAACTTCTTTTGAAAAAAAGCCATCAGATACGGCACGTATTCGTCTTTTATCAAGGAAACTAGAAACCCAGTTGATGAGCATATCATTAAACCCAAACGAGGTGAGTTTGGTAAGTAAACACTTATGCCAAACTTGGTCAAATGCGTTTGAGATATCTAAAGCGACTACAACTGTTTCACCGGACTGCTCTACTGTATTGTTCCAAACTTGGGTCACATATGAAAGAAGATCACCTGTTGAACGACTTTGCCTAAACCCATATTGGTTTGTTAGTTTCAAGGAACGTGAGCAGTTGCTGATTGATGGCAAAGTATACGGGAACAATGTGACAACTAATATTGCCAGTCCATTCATAGACAATTCAATCAAACCAGAAAAATTCTCGTCAACAAAGAAATAATTTTCATTGGGGACAGTATTTTGAAATTTCTAAAAGTTTTCGAGTTATTTGTGAAAAACAAATTTCAAAACTCAACTTTGAGGGCCTGCCACTTTGTAGCCATATATTTTAAAGAAAAATTTTACCTGATTTTTCGTCTTCAATTTATGTATAGAATATACACTTGAAGCAGGGGTACGTTTTCTTGATTGACGTTGTATATATATATATATATATATATATATATATATATATATAAAATTAAAATCAAGTTATCAAAGAACTCTTTATAGTTTTTGAATCAAATTTTCGCTTGTGTTTACAAGCTTCTTCAGGACATTCACAATCATAATGACGGCTTGATACTTGTAAATATAAATAATTATGACGTGCAAATAACCGGTTATTAAAAGCAATATATCAATTAGAATGTAAACTATGATAACTAAATTATATTAAAAGACGACGTTCTTAAATCTAGCATGCAACAAGTATGTAAGCTTATAACTATGTGAGAGGTGATTCTTCTTTATTTTGATGTATTGTGGGAGTGTGTTGGCGTGTTAGCGTTTAGCGTGCTGACATGTTGGCGTGTTGGTGTATCGGTGTCTTGTCGTGGTGGTGTGTCGGCGTGTTGGTGTGTCGACATCTCAGCGTATTAGCGTATCAGCATGCCAGCGTGTTAGCTTGCGAGCGTGCCAACTTGTGAGCGTGCGAGCATGTCAGTGTGTAAGAGTGTTGGGTGTGTTGTCGTGTCGGCGTATGGGCGTGTCGCTGTGTCGACGTCTCAGGGTGTCAGTATATCGGCGTGTCAGAGTGGCAGCGTGAAAGCGTGTCAGCGTTCAGCGTGTCAGTTTAAAAATAGATTTCGTTCAAATATTATGTTATATTATATTATAATGATTTTTTGTGGGGTGGATCTGCCGGATAAGGGATAAGAGAGATAAATGTGATCTTCTTTCGGCTGCGATAACTCAAAAATTGTGAAGCGATTGTATTCAAGCTTAAAATAAGTATTTGGCCAGACCCCAATGATTTTTGGTAATGGTGGTTTATTGGGTAAGGTGGGGTAAATGTGATTTTCCTTTTATCGCAGTAACTCTAATAATTAAACATCGATTTTATTCCAATTTATCGCACATGTTTAGCACATAGATACCTTGATCCCTGTTTTTTTTGGAGGTGGACTTAGGAGCAAAGAAGTAGATTTAATTTCTTACTTGGCTACAATAACTCATAAATTTAAATAGTGATTGTATTCAAATGTTATAGGAATGTTTTAGATGTAAATATGTACACTCCATCTAAGTTTGGTGAAGATAGATGGGGGGGGGGAGGGGGATAATGAAATAACATTTACAAGTCAGCGCAATGCAACTTTTCGTAAAATGAACATAAAACATAAGTAAAGCGGGTTTATGTTTATCACTGAACCGCTCAACATATGTTACTGATGTAGATATTACTATAGAGAGTTTATAAATAAATAAATTTGATAAGGGGGCAAAAAATAACTTATACCTTGACTTTAAATAACTGCAATGAAGTCCTTAATAGGATTGATTTAGCTCAGGTACTATGTCTTAGAAAGGGCCTTGAATTTAAACTTATGTTAAAAAGGAGTAAGAAGATAAAGAGCAAATCAGATCGCATGTTCAAATCAGAAAACTTTAAGTTAATCAACGTTTGTATTTAAGGAAATTCGATGATGCCTACTTTACAATTTACATATCTGCCATAATTTGACTGTAATCAATGTATAAGTGTTTTAATATTTACATTTTTCAGTTTCTATATAATTTACGCCCGTTTCCCTATTGAAAGTAGGAAACTTTTTTTGTCGACTGACTCAAATTTTTGTTTAAATTAAATTACCGTTCATATAAATCATTAACTTTGCTTAGTTCATTACAACTTTCAATCACTTACCACACTTAAGAATAAATTAAAATGTCTGATGATGGCTTTTTCAAATACCTTCGTAATGAATTTCTTTCACTTCTTGGTAAATTAGTTAGTTCAGTAAAGGTATTAAAAGGCAGACGTGTTAATATTCTAAAAGCAAAAGCCGCTAGTTTCCCGTCTCATAAGTCACTGGTATTTCAATTATTAAGCTTGACTTACGGCTGTCCGTACACAAAACACTTGACGTAAACGTATCAAGATTAAATTACATTATGTGAGGTTATATTTATGGGTAGTATTTATATAATTTAGTTGATGGAAACAAATAATGGTATTGGCGTTTAGATGTTTCGCTCATATTTCACACTACATTAAACTGTCAAGGAATCTAATAACGTAATATTATAACATAATCTTACCCACCTTTTTAGTTCTTCTGTACATTTCAAGTGTGCGGCAAAAATTTTGCAGTTTTTTTTATGAATCTTGACCGTTGCTATTTAAAACGCAACACTGGTGTACTTAATGAATATCCTAAATCCATCATCGGGTTTCGCTATATGCCTATTTGTTACAGTCTTGGTATAAATTTTAGAAAATAATTTTTTACAATAATAATTCAGTTTTGTTCTAACAGATATACCTAATATGAAACAAAAGTAAAAAACTGCATCATTAATCTTAAATTCGGGTGCAACAATATTTATTTTTTGTATATAATTTATATAAAGTGAAGTAAAAAATCTAACGTGCACAGCACATAACGTTCTCTTTTCAGAATCAAAACGTATATTAGGGAAATATAAGTCGAGGTGCGTTTTTTTCTCTTATATAAAATGTACAAGAATAGTATGTTTTCTGCCTTACTTACATTAACCCTTTATAGGACTGTGGTATAATAATTTACCGCATGACATATGGTTCAAAATATAGAAAATTTACCATTAAAAATGATATTTATGCACTACAGTGCTTTCTATAGGTAAAATAAAGCACCCTGGTACAAATATTTACCATTTTATGTTTGTATATTGGTAACAAAGGCTAAAATTAAATTTAGTGGTAAAAATATTTACCAAGTTGTCATATGACGTTACATATTTGTGTCAATGTGCGTTACTGACATTTAAAGCGGTTCAGAATTTACGAATTTCAGCAAAATCAGTAAGTATTTTGGATTATTTTCATTAGAAAAAATGTTTTTGTGCTTATTCAATTACTTAGAGCCAGTTTTCTTTAAATATTACAGACTTTCTTATGTATTTTTTTTTATATTTTGTAGGTTAGAATTTTTTTCAATCTTTGATGTTTTTTTTTTAATACGTAGTTTTATATTTTGCAAAATAATGCAATATATTCTGTTAACAATATTCTAAAATATCAAGCTCTAAATCTCACTAATATTTGATCATTTGACCATTTTAGAGCACATCTGTATATTGGGCAAGTCTAATATTGCCTTGTTTTTTTTTCAGATATGGCAAAACGGTTTGACTTATTAAAAATGTCACATGAAGAAGCATTTGATCTGCTTGCAGAGTTGTGCGATGAGGAAAAAATAATGGATCAGCAAGCTACAGACTCTGATGTAGGTGGAGACTCTGATGCCGAGGATGATTTTCCACTACAAGTTTTCCAATCGAATAGATCAAGTAGAAATTCCTCGACCCCCTTGAGTGAATCAAATGACTCCTCTGGATCATCAAGACTGCCGTTCTGGAATATATATATATATATATATATATATATATATATATATATATATATCGTCAGTGCATTCAATTCTCCGACTCATGACCTTGCTCCTTATCTAGCCAAAGTTATTCAACCGATTTGTGAAAATGCTGTATCCCACATCAAAAACTCTTATGATTTTCTACACAAACTCAAAATTGTACCCTTGGCTCCAAATGACATTTTAGTTAGCTTCGACATAACGTCACTTTTCACCAAAATACCTATTGAAGACACGATCAAAATTCTAGAAGAAAAACACTCAATAAACCAAGACATACTCAAATTGATAAACCACTGCATGCACTCAACCTATTTTACATACAAAGGACAATTCTACAAGCAAATTCAAGGAACACCTATGGGCTCGCCACTCTCTCCAACTTTTGCGAATGTATATATGGAACATTTTGAAACCATTGCTTTAAATTCTGCAGATTTAAAACCTAAATGTTGGTTTCGTTATGTTGACGACACATTTGCAGTTTGGCCCCATGGAAAAGGAAACTTGAACCATTTTCTAGGACATATTAACAACATTCACGACAACATCAAATTTACTATGGAAGTTGAAGAAAATAATTCACTCCCTTTTTTGGACACCCTAATAACAAGACTTCCTAATGGTAAATTTACACACAAAGTTTATCGAAAACCAACACATACGAATATATACTTGAACTCTCTCTCGCATCACCATCCTGGTCAATTACGTAGCGTTATGAAATCCTTGATATACCGCTCTTACCACTTATCTGACCAAAATTCTAGAACGGAAGAGATGAAGACTATTAATAAAATACTAGTTCAAAATGGATACAAAGATCAAGAAATATTGAAAATTACCAACGAAATAAGAAGACCAAGAAATAATAACTTGTCAAACAATGAACGAAAGATTCCTGTTATTCTACCTTATATAAAAGGAATTACAGACAGAATAGCAAAGAAATTTCCCAAAAACGACTTCAGACCGGTATTCAAACCACATTCTACTTTGTCCCAACTTTTAAGAAACCCCAAAGACATAATTCCTAATGAAAGCCAAGGAGTGTATGAGATACCGTGCAACAACTGTCGAAGAACTTATATAGGACAAACTAACAGAATATTATATGCGAGAGCCGATGAACACCAACTAGCAATTAAACAGCACAATCATTCATCGTCTTTAGCTACACATCATTTAGATACAGGACACCAAATTAATACCAACAATATCCGTTTAATTGCACCTCTATATACCTTACAAGAAAGAATTATTAGAGAAGCTGTTGAAATTGAAAGAAGACCAAACGCCCTCAATAAACGAGATGACACTTCTAGAATGCCACAAATTCGGAAGAATATCATTAAACAAGTTGAATCTACATTTCAACCAACTCCAAATCTTCCAGAAATTTCAAACACTTATGCTGCAACTATTCCTGGCGTCCCCACTTCTGCACCTTCTACATCACATACTAGACCAACTACCCGAAGTCAAACACACTCGTCCAGATTAAATTTAAATTAGTTACCTTATTTCATATTTTGTACTTGTTAAAAATAGTTACCTTATTTCAATTTCTGTAATTGTCAAATAAATTCTTGACAAAGGGAACAAAGGACGTTCCCGAAACGTTGAATTAATGTTTACGTTTATTTACACAAGTTTTAAAGAAAAAATGTCTTATTTAAATATATATATATATATATATATATATATATATATATATATATATATATATATATATATATATATATATATATATATGGATCAAACTCCTTCCACCTCCAAGGGACTGCAAGCAACAGTCTCAGCTAAAAGACTACATAAACCCTCAGTTATCGAGTCAGAAGAAGATGATGGAGGTACGAAATTTTATTCATCAGATGACAGTATGGATGATCCTGATTTTATTGTTGATGACAAAGTGCGAAAAAGACCCTTATATCATTTTGCTTCAAGCGAATCTTCTGAAGATGGTGAAGAAGAAGCTACCCAACCCAAAACAAAAGCGTTAAAGATACAAGCTTCAAGTGGTGAGTCTAAAAAATGAAGTGGGAAAAAAGTCATCCCTTCCTAATCTATGTTTTAAAACTTTTAAGTTTGATCAACCTTTTGCAGCACAGTGTGATTTTTCTACTGATAACGTCCTCTCCATTTTCGAGTCCTATTTTGATAGTAATATAATGATAGTTATTATAGAGAAAAGTAATTTGTATGCATCACAGAAAGATGTAAATTTGGGCTTACACATTGATGAAATAAAAGCATTCATCGGTTTATTGATATTATTGGGTATCAACAGTTTACCAAGCATGAGATTATTCTGGTCGAACAATCCAAATTTTAGAAATGAACGTGTTACAAGTGTGATGACAATGAAAAGATTTTTAAAAATCTTTAGACTTGTTCATTTAGCTGATAATAAAAAAAATGTCTAAAAAGGAAGATGATGACTACAACAAATTATATAAAGTGCAGCCTTTATTAGACCATTTGTCGGCCAAATTCAAAGAAAATTTTGCGCCATCCAGATTCATTTCCATTGATGAGAGTATGGTTGCTTTCAAAGGCCGGACAACACTTAATCAATATATGCCATTAAAGCCTATCAAGAGGGCAATAAAAGTTTGGGCAATGGCTTGTGCTGATACAGGGTATATGGTGGATTTCAGTGTTTACCATGGAAAGTCTGCAAATCCAGACGGACTCACTTTAGGAGAGAGAGTTGTTTTGAATCTTTCGGAACCTCTATCAGGACATGGATACTGTCTGTATTTTGACAATTTTTTTTCAACATTTTCATTGCTGGCAAAATTGTTATCGGAAAAATCTTTGTTTGCTTGTGGAACATTTCGTATAAATAGAAAAAACTTTCCGCATGACAAGTTATGCCAAAATAAAGACATCATTGGGACAGTTTAATTTCGCTAGTTCAGGTGATGACGTTACTGTGTATAAATGGAGAGATAGAAGTCCCAAACCTGTTATCGTTGCCAGTAATATGCATGATCCTTCTGACAAAGCTGTTGTTCAAAGGCGCAATAAGAAAGGAAAGGAAGAAAATGTGATTTGTCCCAGGGCTATCCAAGACTATAACTTGCACATGGGTGGTGTTGACCATTTTGACCAACTGAATTCAACATATAATATTGCATGGAAGTCACGCAGATGGAGGATGAAGCTGTTTTTTTACTTCACGGATGCAGCTGTGGTAAATTCTTATATCTTATATAAAACAAAATACATAAGTGAAAATCACACCTCTAAGTGCCTGACACACTTGCAGTTCAGGAACTGCCTGTTAGATCAGCTAATTGATACTTTTACTAGTACTCTACAAAGAGCTAGACCAGCCGATCAAGAAGGAACTGGCTGAAAAAATAATAATAAGCATGGAGGAGGTACTGTACACAACTCTACAGGATGTAGGAAGTCACTTACCAATAGTTTCCACGTACATAAGATGTGCATTCTGCAGCACCCGGGAGAAACAAAAACGTAGCAATTTGGTTTGTAAAGCCTGTAATGTTACTTTATGTAAAAATTGTTTTAACCCGTTTTACCAAAACAGGTCAAATAAATCGAAATAGATCATGTTTATTTAAGTGTAAATATATGTATATTATAAATTTTATGTTTATTTCAATTAGAACATTTATTTGTATTTCAGAACATTTGTTTCGATTTGTGGTAAATTATTTTACCAGGTTTTGTTTGTTTAAGTCGTTGCACTCAATGTACTATGGTATAATAATTTACCACCCTATAAAAGCTAAAATATGGCTTTTTTTATGTTTCTGAAGTTATTAACTACTATGTTATCTACAACTGAACATAAATCACACGAAAAAAACCAAAATTAGAAAATGCCATAATTGGTCCTATAAAGGGTTAAGTAATAGTGGAAATATACAACCAACCTGGCAAGGAAGTGCTTGTGACACTATAAATTTTTGACGTTTATAAAATAGATATTTACGAAAACAGAAGAACCAGGTTAACTAGACCATTTAAAATTTCCATGAATACAATTGTTACTAGCTGCTAATAATAGTAATTCATTTCAAATAGAACTTATTAAATATGTTTGACCAAACTATTCCAATGCCACCCGCGCATGAAAACTGCGTGAAAAATGGTTTGTATAAAAAAATGTTAGAAAAAGCTTATCTAAAAGAACCTTTTAAAGTGCTTCTGTACGTTTTGTTATAAAGTTGATAGTTTTTCTCAGACATTCATAAAAAATACATAATGGATTTTTTATTCTTTAGGGCTTATTTATTACCGTATCATGAACTTTTATGAATAATTGTCCCTACAGTTTTCAAGATTTATACAAAATGTACTTAATCGCCTTGTATAAAGCGGTTTTATTCATAAACCGATTTGATGAGATTTTGGCAGTACCTCCAAATGTGGAACTTAATTAAACTCCGTTACAGCTACACATAAAGTGGCACCTGCGGTCACAAACAAATAAAAATTTTACTTCCTCTACGGAGTCAACTTATGCAAAGAGAAATGTTCACTTATACAGGGTGTCCCACGACATTTTGACAGTCCAATATCTCAAAAACTGTTCAAATGACAAGTAGGAAATTTGTTAGTTATAAACTTTCGAAATTGATGATTATATCTACCATAAATTGACTTCCGGTTTTCCTCTCATTTCCGGTCACGTGACTCCAACATAATTTTTTTAAATGTATCAACCGGTATAACATTACATTTTTGTGGTAGACGTTTCAAAAACAAATTTAACCATAACACACTTGTCACGGTATTTGGCCAAAAAAGTGAGGAGATGCTCCATCTTTCCGCCATCACATTGTTTGCCTTTCATTTAAGGGTAAGGGAATCTTCAAGTAATTCTGCGTAATTGGCGAATGAAGAAGGTAAACTAAACCACAAGTATCTTGTCTTGATTAATTATTAATTTTAGATTTATAGTCGTGCACGCATGAGAATGAGGACGGCTTCATAACTGAGCCATCACTTCTGTTCTCGACAAAGTCGCAAAGTGCAGATTACCACGAAAATATATAAGTAGTATAGACACCTACCGCCGCCATTTTTTGTGACGTCACAAGCCCCACCCTTTGGGTAATTTTCCGACTCCATTTTTTTGTGACGTCATCCGTCCACTTTCAGCATGTGACCCCGCCCATTTCCCACCCCATTTTGGACAGCTTCTTTTCGGGGGCCATTTTTAACCCCTTGATAGTATTTTCACCCCTAATTAGGACCCTTTTGGCAGTTTAGCCCCAGGAGGGTAGGCAAATGCGTGTACATACAGTGTTCTGATTAGTGGTCCTAAGGACAGAGCACGCCCCTTTTACCTGATTGGTCGTGCGTGCGTCCGCCCCTCTGGTTTCTGATTGGTCCTTAGACCCCACCCACCCTCTGATCTCATATTGGAGGCCGGAAATTTGAAAATAAGGGTCCCTCATAAGACAGGTATAGGAACTTGTGTTATTCAAAAATCTTTCGGTGGAATTTCAGAAGGATTTACCTAATATGGAGCAGTTTGACGGTGAAAAACCGGTCTTAATAATAATTGACAATCTAATGTGCGAA